>JACXGM010004661.1:0-37267 GCA_016801145.1 Umbra pygmaea | reverse complement strand
TTCCACTGCATACTGTAACCCCTTTTGCCTCGATCTTGAGGATATCGCAGAGTTAATGCTCCAAAAAAGGTAACTGACACGCACGGTATACCTTTTCCGTTATGGCAATCTGTTGCACTGGTCGGGTGTTTGACCATTTGTTTGTCGGGCGTAGCAACAATAACTAAGTGGGGCGGGGCTCGGCGAAAGGCTAATTCTTTTTGCACTGCTCATCCAACACGGTTTGAAAACGTTCACCAACTATACTTTCGCAATTGAATTTACAAGCGCCCGATCTGGACACAAGGAGTCGCTGGAGAGCGATGTGGCAGGATAAATAATGCACAAGGGGAGCGAAGGCTGGCCCGTGTGGTCCAATCCAACAGACAACTTTCTGAAATTGCTGAAAAGGTTCATGCTTGTTTTGATAAAAAGGTGTCAGAACACAGTGCATTGTAGTTTGTTGCTTATTGGGCTGCTGTTTTGGCAGCAAAACGGGGACTTACACAATATTAGGCAGGTGGTGATAATGTTACGGCTGATCAGTGCATGTTCTGGTTTATAATGATGATTGTTTGTTTTAACATGAACACCGTGAGGAATTGAGTTTTTACCACTACACCACTGCACATAGCATTGCAAAGGGTATATGAATTAGTTATGCCCCCCCATTACCCATTATACCCCCCAAAAATGCCCCCTCTGTCATTTCATCCTGGAGACGGGCTTGGGCCATGAGCTTTTTAATGAGAACAGAGGGCACAGTGGTGTTGAAGGCCGAACTGTAGTCAATAAACAGCATCCTCAAATATGTATTCCCTTTGTCCAGATGAGTGAGAGCGGTGTGCATCGCGGTGGTGATGACATCGTCTGTGGATCTGTCAGTGCAGTAGGCATATTGAGTGGGTCCCGTGTGTCGGGAAGGGAGCAGACAATGTGAGCTCTGACTAGCCTCTCGGAGCACTTGATGATGACAGGTGAGTGCTACAGGACGGGAGTGGTTCAGCTCCATCACCTTACCTTTCTTGTGGACGGGGATGATGGTGGATTTCTTGAAGCAGAGTGAAATGATGGCTTGGTGGAGGGAGGTTTTAAAAATGTAAGAGAATCCTTCTGCTAGTTGGTCGGCACGCACTATCAGGACATTGCTGTAGGTGCCGTCTGGCCCAGCAGCTTTGCAGGGGTTAACATATTTGATGGACGTACATGAATCCTCCGTGGTGACCAACAGGGTGGGGCCTCACCAGGGACGGACTGGCCATCGGGAGGATCGGGAGTTTTCCCGAACGGCCGGTCCATTCCGGGCCAAACGGGCCGTCACATTTTACTTTGACGGCCGGTCGGACGTATTAAAACAAGTGAAAGTAGGCTGAAATGGACAGGCTGTTGCATCCGCAAAGCTGCGCTCTGGCCCGGCCGTCAAATCGAGAGAGAGTTCCTTTATATTAAAATGAGGATAAACCCAGAGTGAATAATTGACGAACGCGGGGAGCGACAGATACAGCGCACGCGCACACGCCCGCGCCCCCCCCCCCACCGCCGGCCGCTCCATCCAAAGTCCCGGGCCAAATTTTTGTCCAAGTCAATCCCTGGGCCTCACTATCATTAAACACACAATGGGTGGTTCAGAGTTCTGAATCTCAAAACATGAGAAAAAGGAGTTTAGAGATCATCTGGTAGAGAGGCACCAGCATCCACCACCTGGCTTGATTTCTTTCTGTGGTCTGTAATTGTGTCGAACCCCTGCCACATAAAATAAATGAAGATATTTTATAAAATTGGTTTTGGTGACATGAGCATGATTACTGATTACTTTGAGTTGTAATCATAACAAACAGTCAGATACAGTTCCAGTCAACAAGAGTGCTTCCATCTGCTCCTGCCACATGCTAGAGATGTCTACTAAATGTAGAATAAAAATCATTAGAATGGACAGTCAAAAAGAATGATCATTTGATACTACAATTGCAAATTATAACAGACCTGCTGTAGACAACAACAATTTTAACATGTTCTGGTTTGGTAAATCTATCTAGTGTCTCAACATTAACTAAGTGATGTAAACACATTATGTTTTCGCTTTCATTTGATTTTATTCTTCCACCATCTGGAGTGAGTCTGAAATAAATCCGAAAAATCATTGACTTTATAAAATTATATCCATTGTACACATTCTTTCCATAAAATAATCCTGTGACCCATAAAACATCTGCATAGTTTTTGTGATGATTTGTATGTCATGATAATCTTCCATAATTTACCATTTTGTGCATGCTATCTTTTGTATACCGGTATTTACTTATTCCTTTCTTCTCAGAATTTCAACATAAGCTTCAATACCGGTATACAAAAGATAGCATGCACAAAATGGTAAATTATGGAAGATTACCACTTTAAAAAGATGGTTAAGAGAAATTTATTTAAGGCTGTTTTTCTTTAAGTGTTTTATTGCTTTTGTTTCTTTGTTGTTTCTGTTATCATACTGTAGCGCTTTGGGTTTAAAGTGACCCAGCGTTTGTGCATCTCTAATAGTAAGAGGAAGCACATTCCAGAGTTTGGGGGCTTTGTAAGAGAAGGCTCTTTCCCCCATTTTTTCTAGCCACTGTGCATCACTTGTTGTTGCTTGCTCTTGGGGGTTTTAGGCCGGTCAAAGCAGTTTGTGCTGCTGTTGTGTCACAAGTGCCACTAATATGTTATTTTATTGACTTGCATGTTTCCTTTTCATGTGCAGTGCTTTTAGTATAATACATGAAAAGGTTTTAACTTATTTGGTTGATGTGTGGTGTTGGAAGCATCTTTTTGCAGTGAAGTGTGTGTTTTGCTTTGAATTCAATGATTTACACAGACTTAAAAAAACTGAAAACACAGACACCTGTGCGAGACAAAAAAAAAGCACAGAAACACAGTGTTCAATCAGGGCTCTGTTTTTCATGGAGTACGGTGACTTCATACAAGCAGGAAAGATGCAAAGTGCATCGTCTTACACAGACAAAGGGTCTGTGCCACAGGCGGAAGAGGACACTGGAGCGCAACCTCCTTGATGAGCGACTTGCAGGTATAATAGGGGAATCCCTCCTGAGCGGTATCGTAAGAGATGGAGGGCAACACAGACATAAAACTCACCGGAAGATCCAGTATGTAATTAGTATTCCCTCGTTTGAGGAGTAAACCAAATGCATTCAAGTTGTATGTAAAAATGTATTTACACATAAATAACATTTGCTATTGTTTTAAGTTGCTGCGTGTTCCAGAAGTTTGTGGTGCTGAGGAGGAACTGAGTGCGCCTAGGCCTGGCATCTCCACTGCACCTCGTGGAACTCAACTCTCCAGCGGCCATGTCCTCACAGATGTGGCCCTGCAGACGCAAAGAGAAATTAACTACGCTATTAATGAAGTTGCCAAGGAATTTAAGGAAATTGAAATTGTTGTGTGATACAAGTTGTACTTTGAAAGAATTACTTAATAGTGTTACTGTATGTTTCCATACCTTGTTCTTCATCACATCCACATGCTGCCGCATGGTTCAAACGCATGGGGATAGGGGTTGGGGCCAACACAGCCTACAGCATCATGGGGGAATGCCACACTCCTTAACTATGCCACATTATGTATAGTCTTGTGTGGCCGGACCATGGGTAACAACACAAGGTCTGGTAAGAATGCAATTTATTAATTTATTTGCACATTCAGAAGTACAGAAAAACTTTCAGGTGAGTGTTTTCTTCAGACAAAAAACCTTTACAACCAATCATGAGTTTGGGTAGGCAGGCCAGAAACTTCGGCAGAAATTATGCTTTTTTACGAAACAGTATCAGAAAGACAGTGATGTCCCCTTCCTTTCCTTGTTCAATTTCCGGTCTAACCCCTGTGCTCAAAATTTCACGCGTAGTGTCTAGACGTCTACACTGTAGCCATTCAAAGATTGCGGAAGTAGCCGTCTGGCTTGTGAGACTAGATTATGTAGCACAGCGCATGCCCTCATGACGGTGTAGACTTTTTCAGGCTCGTAATAAAAGCAGCAGGTTGATCATGGATGTTTAATAAAGTAACATCTCGTCCCGGAACGGGGAGATCTCAGTGACGAGGCACACAAACACGGTTTCAGATAGAGCCCCAAATTACAATTTCATAGCCTTAGGGTTGTTGATGACACCTTCAAAAAGACCCTTATCTCGTCAGGCCCTTGACTGTCTCACATGAGCAGATCAGCAGGTCACCTTAACTTACGTCTAGAATCTCATCTTATCAATTGGCCTTGCTAGTTGTTTTTCCCAAATAACTCAGTAACCCTTATATGTGCCTCCTGTCCTGTATGTATCATGTTTTGTTAGTCTGAATGGCATCAAACATGTGTTACATCTGTGATTGTATTACAGTCTAATATACAATAGGTAATAGAGTAGTAAGACAAGTCATAAGCTTATTCTGATGTTAATAAAGAAGAAGAGAACATCAATTGATGGTCTCTCTCCGTTCTAGTCAACTGTTGAACAGTGTCTCAGCTGCCCCTCCCTCTGAGGGGAAAAATCCCATGCTCATCTCTACAATATCAAGATCCAAACAGAGCCTTCTGCAAGGCCATTGTGTGGCCTTCAATCTCTCCCTCCCAGTGAGAGGAAAAACCCCTCTACACTCAGAATTTCCTAACAAGCCTCAGAATCTTCAGAACAGGTCTCAAATCCTATGTTCATAACACTTTCATCTAGTTAGCCGGTACTCAATCACACTCATAGATTGTATAATTACACAATCAGAGAAACACTGACAGAGAAAGCGTAAGTGTCAGAGAGATTGGTAATGATCCTAACGTTACAGACACTACACTACCCAGAGGGCACTACGTGACTTCAGATCTCTTGACGAATCGCGTAAAGGCACGCAGTTGGCCCACCCTATCACAAGTTCGCTTCTCCACGGACGGTAGTTCGAAAAAGCTGTCGGATGTTGGTCTGATGCCTGCGGCTGCTGCCTGACCGTAACAGATTTTTCACTGCTGAAAACCAAGAAACTAAAAAGTTGATCTAAAAAGAAGTGTGTTTTGTTGTAAGTCGTTTTGTTAGCCTGGCTTCAGAAAGGTACTAAAAGAACGCATGTTCCAGAGCCAGACACGTCACAACAGAACACGTCACAACAGAGGTCCAAGTCCAACAGAAACATCTGGTACGATTCATGAGCTTCAAACTAACGTTAATTAAAACCCATCACAGTCTCCCGACGTTTGCGATTATTTTCACACATGCTTGGTACCGTTGGAAAGATGAAGATCAGATGAAGAGAATGTGTGGTGGCCATCCCTGTGGGTTAAACACAGCTGGAGCTATAGCGCCTCAAAGTCGGTCATGTTTTTTAGACTGTAGCCTTTTTTACTAAACACATTACAGACATGATGTAAAAAATAGCTGGGATTTCAAAAACGTATAGAAATTTAGTAAGAAATGGGTTTGTATGACCTCCAAACTTTGCACACTGGTCATAAATGTGTTCTTTAGTTTATACGGGATAAATATTTAATAAAACAAAATTCAATAACCCAGGATGTTGGATTTAATTAATCCATGTTGTACCCATAGGTCTGCTGAGTCAAAAACCATAAAGCACTTCACTATAGGTCAAAGTATGACCTTTCTAGAGGCCAAAATATCAACTTTGTGCCAGGCAGACCTAAAACTCCAAAGACCTTGAAGGTTGATGTGAGCGGAACTGCTAGCATTAATGAGGAGTCTGCAGCTACCAACCTTAACGTTACCTTAGTCAATGACACCGATGTCCACAATAATGTGAGTAATGAATCACATGCATGGCCTGACTGTTGGTCAAGGGACACGACTTGTTTAAATAAATACATTTATGTTGTTATAAATAACAATAACTTGTTGTTGTACCAGCAATATCTCAAAGTTTTGATTTTCACTGTAAATCTCAAATTTCATAACCATTTGCCAATCCAAGAGAATACCGGTACCTTTTTTCCCCACTTCAAGCACTGGGTTGGAGTGAAAACCTACAGGCGTAGCCCTCCAGGACCGAAGTTGGTGACTTCGTCTGAAATTTCTAAACAGAAATCTGAAGTATGCTTGCGCAGTAAGGTTTCCCTCCGCCCAACAGATGGCAGCACATTTAACATTTCAGTCTGTAGTCAACTATTAAAATAATTTAGAAGAAATGTGTTCACGTTTTGTTTTTGTGTCGGTTGTATGAGTCGTGTTTTGAACAGGACCGGGGAAATGTTGTCAAACGCTGTTAAATCCAGTTTTGCTGGTGTTAAAAATGTTTATCGCTGTGCACAGGTGCTTTCCAATGCAAATACCAGGTGAGTGTAGTTTTGCATAGCTTGTGATTTCTACCGACAAACCTTGATGTGAAATGCTAAAGTTAATAACGCTATCATTGTAGTAAGAAAGTTCGTATTTTCTATGCAATTTATGTTTTTGTTGTTACTTCAAAGGGTGTGGTCATGTAGTCTAGAAACGAAATATACCTTTAAAATTGTGTTTAAACCTATTAAGACGAAACTGGGAGTCAGTCACCTTTGGCACACTTTATAAAAATGTCAGATGGCAGCAATAAAATTAATGCTACTGTAATATGGGTTTGAGGTCAACGGTTCGCCTAACAAACAGTGCATACTGTACACTTTGTGTACTCTTAAACCTGCACAAACTAGTAACTTTTTCGAAAACTACTAAAACGATGTTATAGGACTAGTAGTACACGTTAGAATTCCGGGCGATTTCAAAACGTAGCTCTGTTGTTTGGATATCTGGGGTCCGTTCATCGTACGTGACTTAATATACATCCGAGATCAAATGACACATCCAAGATGACATCATTGGGCTAATCTTGATCTGACTAATCAGGTTTTTCGAACACACCTGCAGTTTATGCTCAGTATCGCTGGATTGAGTCATCTGGAGTGGCCACACTCTCCTGACCTTAATATCAGCAAGCCACTCTGGGTAGATCTCAAATGTGCAGTTCAAGTAAGACGACCAAAGACTTTGCATGACCCGAAGGCATTTTGCCTAGATGAATCGATGAATGGGCAGCTATACCACCTGCAACTATTCGGGGCCTCATACAACTATCCCAAACGACTGCACGTTGTCATTGAGGCTAAAGGGGGCAATACACCTTATTGAGAACTGAGGGTATGCAGACTTTTGAACAGGGGTCATTTCATTATTTACTTTGTCATGTTTTCTATTATGATTGTGCCATTTTGTTATGACTTACAGTTGAATATGAATCCGATGAGTAAGTTTTGCCTGCTCACTCATGTTTTCTTTGAAAATGGTACATCTATTACCAATTCTCCAGTGGTATGCAACCTTTAGAGCACAACTGTATGTCCCTGTATTATTCCTGTGTTCAGTAAAAATATATGTATAGAAAGAAATACAGAAAATTTGGGCAACAGGACAATTGAATGGATTGTTACATAGTGCCGCTTTAAGCGTAGGGCCCTATGAAATCTGTTTTATATTTTCTATATTCCGTGATTTACATTTTTTCTGTGATTCCACTTTTTAATCTCAAACCTCCATATAAACCCCCTGGGCCAGTGGTTACCAAACGTTTTTGGTTATTGTACCACCAGGGGTTCTGGCACCCATGGTTGGGAAACACAACCCAGGCAAAAGTGGTTTGCTCTTTTTTATTTGATTACTACTTTTTTCACCCAGCTGCAACTGAACAACTATTAGGACAAAAGTTGCATTCAGAAGCCCACACCCGATCCTGAAATATAGAGAATACTGCTGTACAGTTTGCTTTTGTATTGCCAGATAGGTTTCAGATAATTACTTTGATCAAATTGAAAGTAAATGTAGCCTAACTGAACTGGAGATGTTTTGCAAGGAGGAATGTTCCAAAATACCTTCATCCAGAATCCAGACACTCATTACAGGCTATAGGAAGCGTCTAGAGGTTGGTATTTCAGCTAAAGGAGGCTCAACTAAATATTGATGTGATATTTCTGTTGGGGTGCCCAAATTTATGCACCTGTCTAATTTCATTTTGATGCATATTGCACATGTTCTGTTAATCCAATGAACTGCATTTCACTACTGAAATATTACTGTTTCCTTCAGTTTTTTGATAGATCAAAATGAAAATGCTGAGCCAAACACCCAATTATTTATAAATGAAAATCATGGAAATTGTCAGGGGTGCCTAAACCTTTGCATATGACTGTATGTATAGAGCGCAAATTAACCTCCATATTTGCTCTCTTTTGTATTAGGAGAAACTCACTGACAATTGTTAATATTACGGGACTATATTTGGATTATAGAAAAAATATATATTTTGCTTATTTCCACAATAATGTCTGGATTTCGCAATCCTGTCCGCGTTCTGCATCGTGTAATAACATAGTGCCCTACGCTTTAAGTAGTGAACCTGGCCATGCTGAATGATTGAATATTTTGTTGTCTTCTTGTTGTGGGTTAAACCTAATGTCATTCTAGATTATTCAGCCAATTCACTACAAGCTACACTTTAAATTAATAAGCATGCAGATTATTACTACAATTTTTACTTTTTATTAAGCGGCCAAATATTGTTAAGTGTATAACGTTCAAACCTTAAAGATAGATGTTGTAAGGAAAACTATACAAGCACATTATTATGCCTATAGACTGATGTGTATTTTGCCTGTGCCTCTATTTCCCAGAATGCAACACAATCTTCGTCATGAAAATGAAGCTCCCCAGTCCAAAAGGCCAGAGACATCCAGTGCCAAGAGTCTAATGGACATTGGAACTCGCCGGATCTTCAACGAGGACCATGACATGTTCAGGGAGAGTGTTCGCCGTTTCTGGACAGAGGAGGTTGTTCCCTACCACAAGGAGTACGTAGCATCTCTGTTGCTGTATACTTTACAGTTAAAGATGCGGTGCATGTTTTTGCGCACTGTTTGTAAATGTGGCATAATTGAGCTAAAACCGGTCCCTGAAAACAGTGTATTATGTAATGTATTTGTGCTTTGTCATCAAAACAACCTGACTTAAATTTGTGATTTCATGACTGAGGTATGAATTAGTGATCCTACTTAGAGACTATACACTCACCTAAAGGATTATTAGGAACACCATACTAATACTGTGTTTGACCCCCTTTCGCCTTCAGAACTGCCTTAATTCTATGTGACATTGATTCTACAAGGTGCTGAAAGAATTCTTTAGAAATGTTGGCCCATATTGATAGGATAGCATCTTGCAGTTGATGGAGATTTGTAGGATGCACATCCAGGGCACGAAGCTCCCGTTCCACCACATCCCAAAGATGCTCTATTGGGCTAAGCTCTGGTGACTGTGGGGGCCATTTTAGTACAGTGAACTCATTGTCATGTTCAAGAAACCAATTTGAAATGATTCAAGCTTTGTGACATGGTGCATTATCCTGCTGGAAGTAGCTGTCAGAGGATGGGTACATGGTGGCCATAAAGGGATGGACATGGTCAGGAACAATACTCAGGTAGGCCGTGGCATTTAAACGATGCCCAGTTGGCACTCAGGGGCCTAAAGTGTGTCAAGAAAACATCCCCCAAACCATTAGACCACCACCACCAGCCTGCACAGTGGTAACAAGGCATGATGGATCCATGTTCTCATTCTGTTTACGCCAAATTCTGACTCTACCATCTGAATGTCTCAACAGAAATCGAGACTCATCAGACCAGGCAACATTTTCCAGTCTTCAACTGTCCAATTTTGGTGTGCTCTTGCAAATTGTAGCCTCTTTTTCCTATTTTTTTTGGAGATGAGTGGTACCCGGTGGGGTCTTCTGCTGTTGTAGTCCATCTGCCTTAAAATTTCACATTCTGATGTTCAGTTTGGAGTTCAGGAGATTGTCTTGACCAGGATCACACCCCTAAATGCATTAAAGCAACTGCCATGTGATTGATTGAGATCATTGCATTAAGGAGAAATTGAAAGGGTGTTCCTAATAATCCTTTAGGTGAGTGTATACCGGTACATATCAGTATTTACACTGTGGTTGTTTTACCTTGGTTCTACCCCACCGCAGTACCAATGCCGCCGAGCCAAGGAAAGAAAAAACACACAAGTGTTTATTACGATAGGTGAGCGATGCACACACACTAGCAGACAAGTTTTGCCAAGGTGCTTGTAGCATCAGTGAGTTTACTCTCTCTGGGGCAGCCAAAGTACAGTGGTTGAATTTCTATGTTCTAGATAACTAACATGGCCAATGTTTTCTCAATTCAATACCTGTTTGAAATAGGGTAACAACCTGAGAATAGTATGATTTGCTGCTGCTTGCAATCAGTACATGACTGAAGTTACCAACGTAGCTAGTATCAGGGTGACCGTAGCACTTCCCAATATTGTAGTTTTTCTATGAAACTAAGGCATACATCCCTAGTACAAGAGAACTCAGATTAAAACATTTTTATGAAGCTGTCTTCTAGGATTCTGTTTGGTCTTATTTCTTTATAGGATTTGCATTGGAACCAATCCAGTAAGACTTTCTGGTTCCAAATGATGATTAGAAAATCCAAAATAACTGAGAAGGTCAAATATGGAGTTTTGACAAGGAAAAAAATCAAAACAACATTATTCCAAACACAAGTTTCAATACAGTACAATACAATACAGTTACTAACTCTTTTTCTTTAGCAAAAATTGTTATCCTCTTACACAGCAGCTTTGGAGTCATTCATTATGTACATTTAGACTCACCCCCCAACCCCTTTAATAAATTCCCCACACAGTAACAAAAACACTGGTACATATAAACAGCACTTTTATATGGGAGCTTTACAACATTATCTTCATTAATTCTGGGTACCTCGAGGATCCATCAACTTAACTTCAAGGCCTTTTAAGACCTTTTTCAAATGAAATTCAATGCCATCTTCGTACCCATTCCGACAAAAGTATGAGAGTATAATGTCAAATCTGTATGAATTTGAAACCCTAGAAAATAAATACGGAGTGTCTATTTGCACCCCCGATACGAATAGCCGAGGCCACACAGCTGAGCTATTCACACCCTGTGACTTAACAACAAAAACACTTTGGTCGTGTGCACCGAAATCATGGCCGACAACGATCTTCTTTGACAGCAGAAACTGGCATATTAAGAAAATTATTTATCTAAAGTTTATAACAATTGAATTTCTAGCGGAAAATGGATACTACAGTTGTGCTTTCTGTTTTCAGTGAAAGCATTCAACCGTTAGTTTGTTAGTTAGTACCGAATTTTTGTAAACAGTATGGTTACCTAGCAACCGAGGCTTAAAAACACCAAGTGGTCAATGGTTGTACTACATTCTACAAGACCTGGTAGGTGAGAGATTAGAGCAGTGAGCTATGGACTGAGGGTCTGGGGTTCGATTCCTCAGTAAAGAGTTTATTATTTTCAACTGCCCCACAGTTTGACTAATTTATTTTTGTGCTTTTAAGTACATGTTTCAAATTTCATGGTTAAATTAGTATTTTACCATGAAATGTAATAGTTTGGTTGAGAAATTGAAATTTTTCTCATTATGACATGCCAGCCAACAGCAAAAGGAGCAGTTTTGAGTAGAAAGCTTCTACATAGTCAGGTAGAAAATGTCTTATAATAAGTAGATCATGACTCTGTAAATGAGAATGATGTGTATCATAAAAGAGACATTTTCATTGCAGATTTTGCATTAAAATTATGGTAAAATAAGTAGGTGCTTTAACAGGTTATTTTGTAACGTGCACCATCTATGGGTGGAAGCAGAGGCGTCATGCCCATTTAAAACTGAGGAGACACGTGTTTTTCCTTTTAATATCTGTATTTGTGGGCACATGTGTCTGTGTGTTGTGCACACTGTGCCCCCTTTAAAAAATTGGTGCATGATGCCAATGGGTGGAAGCCAAGCAACTTATGAGTTCAGCATGTTGTACCTCATGAAAAGTTAATGTCAACAATAACAAGCTTCGATTTTGTGATTGTTATATGACTTGTTATGGGGAGAAATGTGTGTCTCTGCGCAGCTGTAGCTTGCTCCTCTACAGAAAACAACCCTTGGAACTAGCCTGCCTTTGATCAAGCTACCACATGACCAAGAATTAGCCTAATAGTAGCCCATACATGGCGAAACAGTAATACTAAATTACTGTACAGCTGGTAAATAAACCCATGCACTTTGATAAGCATCGGAACAAGTGTGAAATATTAAATCTGTGCGTTTTACAATGCTTCTTTAACCTGTTGAGGAGTACTGTCACAAATATTTGATGAGCTGCTACTGGGGCCCTGGGAGAACAGTCACAAATATATGATTAAAACATTAGCACAGTATTATGATGTCATAAGGAAAAATGTTGAGAGATTTCCACATTTTCCCATTAGTTTTTTGTTTTATTACATTGTGTGATCAATATGCCAGGGTAAATGCACAGGGGTGCAAATAGCATTCACTTCTAATTGCACCAGGGTACGAATAGCATACATTGATATTAGTACCAGACTGGGGTATTAATAGAACACATTGCTGTGTGCACCAGGGTACGAATAGCATACACTTCTAATTGCACCAGGGTACGAATAGCATACACTTCTAATTGCACCAGGGTACGAATAGCATACACTTCTTATTGCACCAGGGTACGAATAGCATACACTTCTAATTGCACCAGGGTACGAATAGCATACACTGCTAATTGCACCAGGGTACGAATAGCATACACTGCTAATTGCACCAGGGTACGAATAGCATACACTGCTAATTGCACCAGGGTACGAATAGCATACACTGCTAATTGCACCAGGGTACGAATAGCATACACTGCTAATTGCACCAGGGTACAAAAAGCATACACTGCTAATTGTACCAGGGGTGCAAATAGACTCACACAAATAACTATGTACAAGTAGGCTACTTAACTTAAATAAAACATTTTATTAAAATTATCAGACATATTTAATACATACGAAGGTCTATTCTGATAACACATTTGATTTGTAATAAACAAATACATTTCAACTTCAAGATGTTGAAGACGTGAGCAGTGTGCTGGGGTGTGCTTGTGTTTTTTGGTACATGCTGTATCTGCTCTAAACTCAATTGCCCCTTGTGGGATTAATAAAGTTGTTGAATTGAATTAAAAGAGACTACAACCTTCGCAGTATGGGGCCGAAGGATCAGAAGAAAGGTGCGATTACTGGAGAGAGGAAGGCAGCACAGCGAGTGGGTGAAATATTGACATTCTGTTTTATGATTCGATTGAGGTTTTGTATTAAAAAAACATTTTCTTTCTTTTTGTTGTTTGATTGAAATGTGCAAATCACATATGTAATCAGCTGATAAGCAAGTTACAATAAATTACATTTATAATCCACACTTTTTGGAATTGTAGGCACTTCGATAAGCAGACTGAACAGCTCGACTCAGCTGTAAATCAACTCTCATTCACTTTGTACAATAAAAAAACACTTGGAAAAATTCAACACTTCAAAATAAAACAGTAAACAATATTTCAAACAAAATAGTGCATTCAACATGAATCACACACAATTTGATACAAAGTATAGAATGTGATTCTGAATTTCATTTTTCAAATTAAAATAAACCACTCTTCCCTCAAGCATTTTCAGTGATGTCCATCAAATGCTCGAGATACAATTAATTGATTGACTGATTTGATTAATCAAACGATCCAGTTGGAACTGTTGGTTCTTTTAGGATAGTTCAGTTCAAAGTTAATGTCTTTCGTTGAAGATTCAGAGAAAAAAACAGATCGCAATGAGTCCAGCAGGTCCATTTTGTCTAAGAACAACAAACCAAACAAAAAAGGGATTCTCCTACCAGATTTGATGAGCGCAGTTCAACAAGTTAATCGAATCCTTGGGTGGCTCGCAGTGTATATACGTTTAATTGCGTCTCGTGTGTCCGTTATGGAACAGGAAAACTTTCGGCACCTACCGCAACAGGCCTCGCGGTCATTACCTGGCACAGGCTTGACATAAACGTAATTCGAATTTTGTGGCCACAGCGGATTATACCGACACTTTCCCATTTCAGACGACAAGCTAGACTACGTAGTAGTAGCAGGCTACTATCTTGTCCTGTACCTCGCTTGCCTAGTAACCATAGCAACATGTATGAGCTCAACAGTCCCGCCCCTCGTCCGAGAGAGCTTAGGTTCCGGAAGTAAATTTCCCATTCATTTCACCCGTTGACTTCTGGAAACATCTGTATAAAGAGTTTTAGACCATGCCTTAGGCTAACCAGCAACGACTTGACTCATAAGCATACAAAATATAATTTCGAGTGAAAAAATGAACCATAAATCAAAAAAAGTAAAAGGTACAAGCAGGGGCGGAGTGGGACACATTTTCAGCCCGGGAGTTTTATGGTGCACCAGCCCATTTTTTAATGGGGGTAAATTGTAACTGCAAATAGTGTACCCACTTTCAATGTGTAATTTCCTACAGTACATGTTTCATTCTTTTATTTAGAGAGACAGAGGACCACTTATAGACGTGTATACAAAATGACACAACACTAACAAGCCAACCCTAAGTCAGCAATAAATTCCTGAGCATTGAAATTGGCGTTTTGCTTAACAAATAGTTTTACATAGGTAAAGGGTAGCTAGTGCCTTACATTAAATATGATGTTATAATAATGATCAATTAGCCTAATAATTGATTGAAATGTTAATAGAGGCCCTTTATCAAACTAAAGATTTCTGAGGAGATTTTACTTTTACTTCAGTAGGCTATTATGTCATGTATTACAGTAGGTCAATAGCTTCTGCCTAGCTCAGCCCTGTCAGAAAGGTCACTTATGGATAATAAACAAATATGCATTACTGAAAAACATGTTTTTTAATATAATATACACTAACCTCTCTCCTCTCTTGGTCTTCCAGTATTGCAGCCTGTCTCAGCATAATTTTGTTTAGTATCCCTGTTATTCTCATTATTCTCTGTAAAGCAAGGTTTAAAATTGTATGAGTGAGGGCTTACCATGTGTTTGTCTTGCACTGCACTTCTTGCATTCTCTTATTAATAAATACATTGAGCTACTATGAGAGTTAGGCTTTACTGTATATTTCAGGTACACATTTAGCTAGTTAATACACTTACGTTGCAGTACATAACCAGAGCTCTTGCATGCTGGCTAGCCATCTACTGACAATGTTAAGCTAGATACTGTAGCTAGACACCTGACTTAAATATCAGCAACTATTTTCCTTACCGTTTTGAAAACTAAGTTCCAAGTGTCTGCTTTGTTTTGGAAGAGTCTTTCAATTCCTAAAGCAGACACAGGAGTTAGCTAATATAGTAGCAAATATGGACGTTATAAGTTATTTTTCTATCACCTCGTCTGCTGCGTCTCTACTGTCGCGCGCACTCAGAAGAACAGACTTCTGTACGCGCTTTTGGAGGTTAATTAATTAATCATGCGCTGGGAGAACACATTTAGTGATTCTACGTTGGCAAAAAGGTTGCTGCAATTATAATTTATATAAACATTATTACCACATTTCGCTTTTCTTTTTGGCTTTCCATCATTAGACTTACTCACACGCTGGACGTTACCGATAGACTTCAAAACCTGACGAGGAATAAAAGAGGAGTTCGATGGCTTTACGTCAGGGCTATGCCATTTGGGGAGGGGCTGCTCACTGATCCCCCTATATTTCTGAAAGTCCTATACATGCTTGTGACCTGCACAATTCGTTAGTGCCTTCTGAGTTTGTATTGAAATAGGAGGCTGCTGCGGCTCGCTGTACCTGAGCAGAGGCTGCACAGTTTGACCAGCGGGCAGCGGCCGCACACTAAGTGATGGTGTTGAGAACTTGCAATGTACAACTATTATTATCAGACCAGCCCTCGCGGCCTCAACACCTGCGGCCCACCAGGAAAAGTCCTGACTCTCCCGATTGCCACTCCGCTACTGGGTACAAGACTGTGTACATCTTTTTTATTCCGAGCAAAGGAACTACTCATCCCATAAAACATTGCGAGTGTTATCTTTCCGCATTTACATTACTTTAAATTACTTTCAATTACACTTTAGCCAATTTCACTTACACAATGTCATTCTTGAAATAAGATGTAAACTACAGCCCAGTAAACGTATTTACAGTTCTCTAACTATCCATATTTTTTGCTACGACACAGGCGTACGACTCGGGGCAGCCTGCCAGAGTTGGAAACGCAAAACTATTTTGCGGGCTCAGCAAAAACATTTCCATGGTTACCGCGAGTTTGTCTCCATGACATCATCCACCAATCAGAGGCATCACTGCTGGTTTAGGATTGTGGGTAATGAAGTACTTATCCAAGACATCGCGAATGAAACACTTTATCTCAAAACAAGGTTGGTGCCCCATACATTTTTGGCGTATATATGAGCATATACAATTGCTTAATCATGTCGTAGCTGGTTTTAAGTATACCATCGACGGTTAAGATTTTATGGCTTATACTCGAATTGTCAATGGAGAAAATGTATTGTATCCTTACTTCCGGATTCGGCTGTGGGCGGGACTGTTGAGGTCTATGATGTGGAGCGCGAGGTGCACTCAACTTTATGCTGCATGAATTTTAAATTAGCCTACATTAGTAACAGTTAATTTTGTTAACGTATGAATTTAATCCTAGGAAAGGCAAAAAATCTAAGACCTTTGTAGTGAAATCCAAGAGTTTGTATACCAAATTCAAGGCTTATAAGGCCTTCATTTGAGATAATCAAATTTGACTTTTTCAATGTTTTTATGACCCCGCGGGTACCTTCACTACCTTGCAACTGCAAAAGTCACAGACTGCATCTTTAACTAAATTTGCTAATGCTTCAGGACTAACTGTTTGTTTCCCCTCCAGGTGGGAGAAGGCTGGCATGGTGAGCAGGGAGCTGTGGCAGAAAGCTGGGGAGCAGGGCCTGCTGGGGATCCAAACCCCAGAGGAGCACGGTGGAATCGGAGGAGACCTGCTTTCTGCAGCCATTATGTGGGAGGAGCAGTGAGTATCCGACTCTTCAGTTGCACACCTACTTCCTCTTACCGTCAGACCTGGAGTTCTCATCGAGCCTGACAATACAGTAAGGCCCAGGCCTGGTCTGATGTCACAGACATTTTATCATGACCCCCCCCCCCAAAAAAAAGATTGCAAAACAGAATGATGATACAGTTACTAATGTGTGCAGATAACCAGTGAAATTGAACAGTAACAGAGAAAATTAGGAATGAGCCATTTCATTTTTTTTAAGCGACACTGGTTTATTTTTTTATATTATTTAGTTTTTTGTCTCTTCCAAATCCCCAGACAAAAATCTAAATACTGTAACATGATAGCTGGTAATACACAATGACTATGCACAGATCCATACCACCCTTGTCCTGATATTATCTTAAGGTGTTCATTTGAATTAAAATAGTAATAGTGATTATCTAATTAATACTTCATATTTATTATTTTATTTTAACAGGACAAAACTGATTGTAGTTAGTGTTTATTAACCATCACCTTCATAAAGATCCACATAATGCGTCAGTTGCCCCTGGCGAGTTTCAAGAGGACAATGCAACACTTATGCCCCGATCACACCTGCAACATAAAACCATTGTGATATACCAGAGGTTCATTCATTTCTAATGGAATGCTGCATTTGCCCTGCAGCATTGTTTTGCAGACGCAGTTGCAGAGCGTTCAGTGTGTTGGATATTTTAAACGTCTAGATTGAATTTAATGCGGAATTGGCTTGGTGGAAGTGGGAGAAACGGGTGAAATTAGAATCTGAGTGATCTGGGTGTATCGCGTACAAATTGATGCATACGTTCGATAAATCCAATCCATTCAACTCACCAAATACTGTGTCTGGCTTTGTCGGGATCAAGCTGAGATTGACAACTAATCAGACCCCTCTCCTTACCTCATCTGTCTTCGTCTTCTAGGATGTACTGCAACTGTTCTGGCCCAGGCTTCTCCCTGCACTCTGATATTTGCATGCCCTATATAAGTAACTACGGCTCCAGGGAGCAGATCGATCACTTCATACCACAGATGACTGCTGGAACTTGCATCGGGGCCATTGCCATGTCAGAGCCAGGAGCCGGAAGGTGAGGGTCCATCTCTCATAATCCCCTCATGACGATATCCAGAACAGCACAATTTGGGTATTCTACAGGACCTAAAATGTACTTTTGCCACTGTGGCAGGGACATTTTCCAGCCAATCCATGTTTCTTACGTTGTTTCTTAAATGTTGTTTCTAGTCAGAGGAATTATGGTATATAAAATGTGTGCTTAAATCATAACCCCAACCCTGTTTTAAACCAGTTTTTCTTTACTCCTGATTTCTAATTTCCAAGCCTTGACTCATCTGCTACCCCTTGCTCACATGCTTCCTCCAAGCTGTCTCCTAAAGATTCCTAAAGATGCACTTTGACACTATATTTCTATATATAGTGGTTTTGTTTATATATTTAATTGCTTTTAATCATTTATTGTATATTTTATTTTGGGGGGTAATTAATAATAATAATAATAATAATAATATGTATATAGTTTTCACCTTCAACTTATACCTCCGCCATTAACAAAACAATCAATATTTACTAAACCTTTGATTTCTCCTCTTCTACCCAGCGACCTCCAAGGTGTAAGGACATATGCTAAAAAGGACGGCGATGACTGGATTCTAAACGGAAACAAAGTGCGTCAATGTGATTTACCAGATTATAGTTTGTAGTTGGTCATAAGCAGTATACAGTTGTGTTAAAAATATTAGCAGTCCAACATCACTTACCAAATCAATGACTGTTTCTGGTAGAAATCATATTTCGAGATGGCAAATATTTACTAGTAGGTGCAGTAGAGATAATAATAGAAAACCAACAGACCCAACAGTCATGACATGCATGCTGCTGATTCTGTGTAATTGAATCATTAATTGAAAGGGGCGTGTTCAAAATAATTTCAGTGTGGAGTTCAAGCAGTGAGGTCATTCATTCTGTGAAAAAACAGGTGTCAAACAGGTGGGACAAGGACAAAGGCAGCAAATGTTTTACATGCTGGTTATAGTGCATTTCTCTCTGAAAATCTGAGTGAAATGGGCCGTTCCAGGCATTGTTCAGAAGAACAGTGTACGTTGATTAAAAAGTTGATTGGAGAGGGGAAAACATACAAAGAAGTGCATAAAATGATTGGCTGCTCAGCTAAAATCCAGAATGCTTTAAAATGGCAAACAAAACCATAATGCCTTAGAAGAATACGGAAAACCAACATTCGAATAGATCGAAGCATAGCCAAAATGGCAAAGACTCAACCAATGATCAGCTCCAGGGTGATCAAAGAAGATCTAAAGTTACCTGTGAGTACTGTAACAATTAGAAGATCTAAAGTTACCTGTGAGTACTGTAACATTCAGAATATGCCTGTGTGAAGCCATGTTATCGGCAAGAAGCCCTCACAGTCCCATTTTTGAAAAATCATGTGCTGAAGAGTTTACAATTTGTTAAAGAACACATTGACTGTTCTAAAGAAAATTTAGTCCACAAAAACATTTTGTGGACTGATGAAAACAAGATTGTCTCATTGGGTCTAGGGGCCACAGACAGTTAGTCAGACGACCACCAAACACTGAATTAAAGCCACAGTACACTGTGAAGACAGTGAAGAATGGTGGAGCAAGCATCATGACATGGGGATGTTTTTCATACTATAGTTTTGGGCCTATTTATCGCATTCCAGGGATCATGTATCAGTTCAAATACACCAAAATACTTCAAGAGGTCATGTTTCCTCATGCTGAAGAGGAAATGCACTTGAAATGGGTGTTCCAACAAGGCAATGACCCCAAACACATGAGTAAGCGATCAGCGTCTTGGTTCCAGACCAACAAGATCAATGTTATGGAGTGGCCAGCCCAATCCCCGGACATTAATCCAATAGAAAACTTGTGGGGTGACATAAAAATGCTGTTTCTGAGGCAGAACCAAGAAATGCAGGGGAAATGGAATGTAGTCTAATCATCCTGGGCTGGAATACCTGTTCACAGGTGCCAGATGTTGGTCGAATCCATGCAACAGATGTGAAGCAGAAACTGTGGTTATACAACTAAATATTAGTTCAGTGATTCACAGTATGGCTAAATCTTCAAGCATTTTTCAGTTTATACAGTTAATGTTTTGAGTTTCTAAAAACAAATGCAGACTGATATTTTTTTTAACAGACTAACATACATTTTTCTTCACTTTCTGTAAAGTAATAACAAATTTGATGGATTTTTCTTGTTTTGATTTGGAATAGACTGAATAAAATAAATAAAAGCTATTGAACACACTGCTCTGTATTCTTTTATGGAAAAACAAAATCCATTATAATTTGACTCAATTCATGAGCATTTATGACCCATGTCATTGATTTGTGTGCTCTGACTCCCCCCCAGGTTTTCATCACCAACGGCTGTATGGCCGACGTTGTAATCGTGGTAACCGTGACAAACCGGGAGGCGAAGACTGCAGCACACGGCATTAGCCTGTTCCTGGTGGAGAAAGGAATGCCAGGCTTCCAAGCTGGCAAAAAGCTAGAAAAGATTGGCCTGCATGCACAGGTATTCAGAAACCTCATTTGCCTTTTTAATTTTATTTTTTAACTCCTTGAAAAGCATTTTACCCTCCTACTTCTCCCTATTGGTCATGTCCCATTCTCGTTTGACTTCGTCTCTCTGGCAAGTCCTCAACAAGTGCAGGATGGTTGAAGATCAATTACATGCTGTCGCCAAGCTGGTCTGAAACTTATCACACTTCAGTTGATACGTGTGGGAGGTTACACATTCATCAACTATATAAACAATATTGAATTCACAAGTGCCTGACCTACACAATGAGTCGCTAGATAGCAATGTGACAATGTACCCTTGTCTGACTACCATCCGGCCCACCCAGAGCAGTTCTGTACTAACTTGCGTCGTCCCATGTCGGACCTCCAGACATTGCCGGGACTAAGAAACTAGCTCTGGTCATTGTCACACAGTTGTGCTGCAAAGCAGTGACTTCGACAACTGCGACATGCGGAGGCCCCCTCAAAGCAATTATATTTGGTCAAAGTCAGTGGTTACTGGATTCAAATAATTGTTGGAATGGCATTTTAATTGACCCTAATATGTAGAGGATGAGAGACTTTGTCAACTTTTTCAAGGCAATTTCAATGAAAGTCAGTTTAAGTCTGTGAGAAAACAAACCTGGATCTAGTTAACTAGATTAGACACCTGGTTATTTAGCCTAGCAATTATGCCCCATGAGAAGTAAGTTGAAGTGACCCATTTGTGTTAATATCGTACCAGCCCACCATATAACAGACTGTAGCTACTATAGAAGAGCTGTTGTCTGTCCATCTCCAGGACACGGCTGAGCTGTTCTTTGAGGACGTTCGTCTCCCTGCTTCTGCTCTACTGGGACAGGCCAACAAGGGCTTCTACTACCTGATGAATGAACTGCCACAGGTACACAACCTAACAGCATCTTCTTTTTAAAATGACTGCAGTGAAGGGATGTTTATTTTTCAATTGAGCAAGTAAACTAACAATGATGATGACAAATTATTTGTTTTGCAATTTCTAAGGAATTTACCCTTATCCTATTCAGAGAAACTTGATTAATGCAAATGATTGGCTAAAGATCTATAAGATCGTGTCATTTTAGCCATCATCACTTGTCTTCCTGGTCCTTCCAGGAGCGCCTGCTGATTGCAGACATGGCCATTGCCAGCAGTGAGTTCATGTTTGAGGAGACCAGAAACTACGTAATGCAAAGGAAAGCTTTCGGAAAGACCATCGCTCATCTGCAGGTTGGAAAACAACAATACTTTTTCTTTTCCTCAGCAAAAACAATGCTCTTCTCTGATGGAACTATCAAAAGACATGACTTTAGCGCTGCTGTATCTGATGTCCTATCACATGGATCATTGTAAACTATAGGAGGCTTGTGGACTTGACCATTAATGTTTAGGTAAAAAGAGTTCACTCATGTACAAACGTGGGCCGGGTCATTTTCATTCAGCAAAATAGATTATTTTGGCACCTGCACGTAGTTTGTTACAGTTTCATTCTGTTTCACAAAATATTTAGCAACTAAAGGTTTATCTGTCAGAGGGATACACCTCTGATAAATACACCACTTGTAATTTTACCTTTGCCAGCAACTGATACGTAAACATTTTGAGTCTGAAATTAGGAAATAGGGATGGCAAACCATGTAGTTGATCCACAGGCAAATTACCAGGGAGTTGGTTAATGTGGACACAGTGACCTACATGGACCAGGTCTCAAGCACTTAAGGGTGGTGACAGTCATGTTTCATTGACTGAGACTCAAGACATATACTGTCAACTACAAGACTGGTCCTGTCACAACCTCTCTTACCTGTGTGACATTAAAAATGGTCTCCATGCGCACAGCCCCAGTTGGGTTTCTATGTAGTGAAGTAATCCACTACCCCCTCCCCTTTCGTTGGCCCGGTACAGACGGTGCAGCACAAGCTGGCAGAGCTTAAGACGGAGATCTGTGTGGGACGCTCCTTTTTAGACAACTGCCTCCAGCTCCACGCAGAGAAACGTCTGGACTCTCAAACAGCCTCCATGGCCAAGTACTGGTGAGAACATAGCAACAGATACTTCTTTCTTTCCTATCTCCCATTTTCTCTCCCACTTGTTCTTGTCCAATTTTTCCCCAATAACGAAATTGAGCCGTAATTTGTTAATCACAGTTTGAATAATTAAATAGATTATATGATTATTATGTCACAAAAGTCGATTCTCCATTTGCTAGAAGGCAATGTGGTTCTATCAACTTGCTTTGGTCAGGCTGAGCTCAGTAGGCCCAAATGGAAAATTACAGGGGACACGACTTCCGGTCTGGCGAGCGACAAGATGTCCATGTAAAAGTCTTTCTCCTGCTATGTAGTAAACAACTAACACCCAAAGGTCTTTATTTTCTGAATTCACCACAATAAATTATTACAAATGAGTGGTGAAGGTAAAACTAGAAGCAATAATAAGTCTACGCAATCAAGAGTCGGCGATAGGAAAAATGGACTAACATACTAACCATCCTCAGACAAAAGAAAATGGTGATGGAGAGACAGAGGAAAATCTGACGAAAGAAATGCTGTGAAGTATCATTAGAGAAATTTGCAATCTCAGAACCAAAATTAGAGGGAACCTGCTTACTTTCAAGGACAAAGTTAAAAAAGAAGAATTTTGACATCAGTAAGAGTCTTTAGGAAATCAGAACAAACCTGTTGTTTGTCACAATGTCTCTTTGCCCTGTACATTGAACCTCTGGTACAGATAATTAGGCAAAGCAAGACCTTGAAGGGAATTACAGTGGCACATATGGATCATATCATTGGACTCTTTGCAGATGATGTCATAGTATACTTGAATGATCAAAATACAGGCTTCCCCAAATTGATGAACATATTGGAGGAATATGGACATTATTCATCGTATAAATGGAACCTGCCCAAAACACAAATATTGGCTTGACTTTAATGAAGCACACCGCAAAGCTATACAAACCTAAATATGATCAAACAAATGTACTCATAAAGAGGGTCTTTACTTCCAATGGACTTTAGCTCTAGAATAGGCGCTGTGAAAACGAGTACAGTGAACCCTAGCTATATCACGCTTCACCTTTCACGGTCTCGCTGCTTCACGGATTTGCATTGTGCATTGTGTTCTGCATTCTGATTGGTGCTTCTTCTCTACCTGTGTGTCAATAACGTTGCGGTTTATACACGGCTCAATCAGAAGAGCAGTGAAATACATGTGAGTCACTATTTGTCCTACTGTACTTTGTATTTTTTTTTCATAATCATTTTTCATTTTCTCCCGTTCTAATCCAATGACTCGGGTCGCGGTGGGGCGGTGCTTATATCCGCAATTTGAAGCCTTCAGTTCGTATTGATGATTAAAATTATTATTTTACAGTACAGTAGTTATTTGTAAAAAAAAATGTTTATACAATACTTTTATTTGTTAAACAAATGCTTGGGCCTGTAAAAAGGTTTTGTTCTTTGGTTTCAATGTATTATGGAGTATTTCACTGTATAATAATTGTAAAAAAATAAAGGTTACTACTTCACGGATTTTGCCTATCACAGGTTCTTTTTGGAACGTAACCCCCGCGAAAAACGAGGGTTCACTGTATTGTGCCTAGATTGTTATACCTATTTCAATCTTTACCAATTTTAATACCTTAAACCCAATGACATGGAAAAGATAACACATTTTTTTAAATGAGGGGAAATTAGTTTGAGGTTCAATGGCGAAAAATGTATAGCATTTGAGAGAAGGGAAGATGACACCTTTACGATGGCCTAACTGACTAGATGGATGTTGCGAGGAGATGAGGTACAGGATTAACACCCTGGAAATGCTAGTGTAATTTAATTGCTTTTGTGGTTTATTTTTGTTTGAGATTGTTGTAAAAAAATGGTTGTATTCAAAACCCAATAAAAAGGCAAGTAAAAAACAATAACAGCCATCCATTCATTATTCATTCCCAGGAGAAACAGACCTGATCAGGTCTGAACTAGAGGAGAGAACTTCCCTCACACCTGCCATGATCTCTTATGTTATTTTATTCTGATATGGTCAACTACTGAGAACTAATTGAATGTGCACAATGGAGACAGTTTGGAACTGCAAGCTTTATCTTTAATAGTGCATGAGTAATTGAGAACATGAATGGTGAGAATATAGTATTCCTCCTTCAGCCCTATTTCAGCCTTCACATACAACTATAAAGAAAAGACATATTGTTTTGATCAAGACCCACACAGACTAACTGGCAATGGTTCACTCATGATACAGAATATAAGAGTAATGACTTGATTCATAAATTTCCACTGAGTAAATGAATAATTGAATGCTTATAAGAAATACAGTAATACTGATAGAGGATTGATTGGTTCATTGATGAATATAGTAATAATTATACTGATATACCCTAATAATAAATATTATATGAAGAATCTGCTTTACCAACTTTTAAGTGCCCAGTTTTTTGAAAAGGCTAGGGAATAGAGACATCTAAAATCATCTGACTTGACATTGTTGTTGCCAGGGCGTCTGACCTCCAGAACTCGGTGGCCACTCGGTGTCTACAGCTCCATGGAGGCTGGGGATACATGTGGGAGTACCCCATCGCCAAGTGAGTCAATGTTGTGTGTGTTTAGCTTTTTAGTGTGTCATTAATCTAAACAGGGTCAAGTGAGTCAATGGCATATGTTGTGTGTGTGTTTAGCTTTTTAGTGTGTCATTAATCTAAACAGTATCAAGTGAGTCAATGGCATATGTTGTGTGTGTTTAGCTTTTTAGTGTGTCATTAATCTAAACAGTGCCAAGTGAGTCAATGGCATATGTTTTGTGTGTTTAGCTTTTTAGTGTGTCATTAATCTAAACAGGGTCAAGTGAGTCAATGGCATATGTTGTGTGTGTTAAGCTGTTTAGTGTGTCAGTAATCTAAACAGTGCCTTGCAACATCGCCTTCCACGTCACTTTACACTTTACAAAACAACTTCTAGATGTACCATTTGTAATTTGGTAGTAATAAAGAAACTGTTCAGGTGTCTGTATAGTTTTGCAAGACACTGTATTTGAAAAGATGTTCTTTGGTGGTTTGTGTGCTGACATAAGTCTTCTCAATTTCCCAGGGCGTTTGTGGATGCCCGTGTCCAGCCCATCTACGGAGGCACCAATGAGATCATGAAAGAGTTGATCGCCCGTACCATCGTCAGCCAGAAGTGAGAGGTCCCCATGCTACTCTTTGAAGAAAGCAGGGAAGTGTTTTACCATCAGCTCTTTCACCAAGAGCAACTTTGAATGGAGTAGGAACGTAGCTTGTCAGGGCCTTTAAAGTTGTTTTTATGATAGGCAGGTCAGGTGGTATCTAGGTAAATTCAATCTGAAGTACTGTCTTCAATTAACATCAATACATGACTAAGATAACACTTGGTAGTAAGGATTTGCTCATCTTTGTGTAAGCATGGACTAAAATAATATGTATTCAGGGTTTCTCTGTAGTTCCATTGTTAATGTTGCTGGAATGTTTTCACTTGGGTTTCTACAATGTAAATTACAATGATCCATCCTTCCTTCGAATCATTGATATCTCAAGAACTTTAATCTCTGGTCGAAGGCAGTTGATGAAACTGTATATTTTTGGCAGAGGCTTTGTTTACACAGGCAGAACAGTTCAACATTGTTTTTTGACTTTTGTTCTGATGAGCTCTGAATTATTTGATGGTAAAAAATATTGAAATCTGAATTTAGCTGCTATATAAAGACAACCCATGTGTCCATCAATTTGTCCTTATGAGTATTTGTGGTAGTGAACAAAATGTATAATTAGGTAAAAGGGTTGTGTAATTGTAAAAAATATTTTAAATTATTTAGTGTTATGTACCATTAATCCATCCATTTGATCAATACAATACAGAAACTGAAGTGTCCTTGAATTACTGATTACTTTTTAGGTTCTGCATCAAAACAAGCCATGTTTTAGGACATTGGGGTATGTTTGACTTGTTAGTTGTATTTTTATTGTTTAATAAAAATGTATAGAATTGGTAATTTGATGTTATTTTGTACCTTTGTCTCTTCTGACTGCAACAAAGGCCTGGACGCGTATTATGTAAGGTTTTGTAAGTTTGGTGCTACACAACTGCATGTAACCTTTTTTTCCACCATTTGTTTTCTCCTAATTGGTCTTGTCCAATTTTCCCACTAACCCTGCCTTATCGGTATCGGCAGCTCCGCAACTCCCTGGACAGAGTGGAATGGTGAAGGCCGCTCACGTGGTTCATACATCCACGTCGCCTAGCCGGCCAATTCTTTTCCAACTAATCAGATCATGTGGGGTGTTTACACTTACCAACTGTACTTCTGCGATTGAATATACAGGTGCCTGATCTGCACACAAGAGTCATTGGAGAGCAATGTGGCAAGGTCCAAAATCCCAATTTGTTTTGGTCCAGGGTGCTCAAAGTGAGGCACTCTTCAAAATTATAAAAAGTCTTTATTTAACTGGCAATATCATGATAGGAAATTGAAATATAATGATACGGGGAGAAGCAACCCACACGTAGCAGCGCAAACAGCCTTCTTTAGGGTGTGCTTCCTAGACAAACGGTTTCCCCTTTTTTGTATACACTAATTAGAAACACCTGAGTGACATGGTAAGTACCCACATGAAACATGCCAAAGCAATCAACCAGGTGGCTGGCTTTACATGTTCCAATGACAGTATAAAGAGGGGCATGTTCAAATGAAAAACAAAAAAACAGTCCACTAGGTGGCCATATATCGTGGATGTCCATGTATAGAGTCCACTAAGTGGCCACAGAACCATAGACAGAGAAGAGTTGCGACCATAGAAATAGAATAGATAGAAAGGCCATTCCAATGTTGGTAATTATATTCTATATAATCATGTTTAAATACAGTTTGAACAGTTTATAATGGTATTACTAGATGATAGAGTTATATAGCTATACTTAAGGGCCTGTTGGAAGATTCTAGGACATATAGACAGACAGGGAACATGTTCAGGGTCAAGCAAGATAAGACTTTCCTTTAGGAGAGGAGACGAAGGAAGCAAGGGCAAAGGATGACGTAGGGGAGAGAGAGAGCCCTTACAGTTCATATACTATAACATCAGAATAAGCTTTAGCTTATGGCTTAGGACTTATAACTTATAACTCTGTTATATATTAGACTGCTTATAACTATATGAACTATTGTAGGTTAGACTGTAATTCCATCACAGGTCTAATACATGTAGATGCCATTCAGACTAATAGAACAGGACATTTTACTGACAGGACATTAGACGGATAGGGGTTACTGAGTTATTCAGAAAGGAGTGCACTAAGGAGTATGGATCACGTAGGCAGAACATCAAGGTTGGGAACAGTGGCCTGGACATTAAGAGACAGCCATGTACCATTCCATTGCAAAGATCTAGCGGCCTACTTCCGCATTAAACTGATTTGCGTGTTGTCACTGTGACTAATTACAATCGCCATTTTGTTGTGTACTAATCGAATGACCACGCCAAGCAGTTTAATTGCCTTTCTATCCATTCTATTTCTATGGTTACGACACTGATCTCGCTAGCGGGGTGGTCACGTGGGTCATGTAAGCCTGTATAGTTCCAAACATGTTCTTCTATGGGACTGACAGCAGCGATTGCGGTATTGAATGGTAAATATAAATGAAAGCACATACCTAAGTACTTGTTTCACTGTTATTGTATATTTGTAAATATCGGTTTTACAATTGTAGTAATAGGGTAACCACGGACAGCTATGTAGCTATAAGTATTACTTAGAAGCTTCACATTTGTGTTGGCATGGGTAGCACTAGCACTACGCTACTGGCTTCAGTGGCTTAACCTTAACCTTTTTAACTCATTACATCTCTGTTTTGAAATCAAAGACTATTCAAGATGTTCTTTTTTGTGCATCTATTAGATTTTCCTTGATTTTGCTCTTAATTCCGATTCACTAACCTGTGGTCAGATAACCATTGAGAAAGCGGAGTAGCAGAGTAGCAACAGTCGATTCAGTATTTAGTGTCCAGCCCACTTCTTCTGATGAATGCATTTTATTGGTTTCTGATTTTGGCGGATGACTTGATTTCACATTACAGTAATGTTGGATGTATGTATTTGGCCTCTCCATTGCCGGCACACCCTCCGCTTCCAGTCTCCTCTTATGTCAGCAGCCATTACCAGCACCAAACACCAGCACCAGCCACCACCAAAATGACACTCAGGCTGTGAAATTTGGTGAAGTGTCTGTGTAAAAAACATTTTAAAGGTCATTATGGATTATGACATTTTTTGTGTGGAATAATTTTGTATTAATACATGTAATCCAGCAGCCGCAACCTTATTTCTACTAGTAATAGCATCAGACACACAGTACTCAGCTGACTAGCTAACACCATCAGGTTCAGCAGATAAAACCTAAATAAAACCTGTCTTTAATCAACCTTAACGATCCTAGTAATCCAACATCAATAACTAACTAAATAAAAACATGAATCAATAATTACGCTGTGCACATACAACTAAAGATCAATATATCCATTATAAAGGGCCTCTGATAAAATATAGAGAGTTGACAATTCAAAACAGGTAGCTATTTAATCAATTTACCGCTGGAGAAACCTTTACAGCTGGCCAAGTCAAGCTAATAAACTAGCTAGTAATTGGTCTTCTACAAAGCTAAAAATAAATCTAATTACACTGTGAACATACAAATAAAGATCAGTATATATTCATCATAAAGGGCCTCTAGGTGTGCATAATTATTAGGCAGCTTCAATTCCTCAGGCAAAATGGGCCAAAAAATAGATTTAACTGACTCAGAAAAGTCAAACATTGTAAAATATCTTTCAGAAGGATGTGGCACTTTAAATTGCTAAGATATTGGGCTGTGATCAGAGAACCATCAAACGTTTTGTTGTAAACAGTCAACAGGGTCTTGAGAATAAAGGATGCAAAGTAACTGCCAAAGATTTGAAGACATTCCAGAACTACAACTTACCTGGAGTGCCCAGAAATACAAGGTGTTCAGTGCTCAGAGACATGGCCAAGGTAAGGAAGGCTGAAACCTGACCATCACTGAACAAGACACAAGTTGAAATGTCAAGACTGGACCAAGAAATATTGACTAGATGGATGGGCCCTTGGCTGGATCAGTAAAGGCCACAGAGCTACACTTCAACTCTGTGGTACTGGTATTGGCTGGTATTAGTAAAGATGAGCTAGTTGGACCTTTTCAGGTAGAAGATGGACTCAACTCCCAAACCTACTGCCAGTTTTAAGAAGACACTTTCTCCAAGCAGTTGTACAGGAAAAAGTCAGCATCTTTCAAGAAGATGATTTTTATGCAGGACAATTCTCCATCTAATGCATCGAAGTACTCAAGTGCGTGGCTAGCCAGTAAAGGCCTTAAAGATGAAAGAATAATGACACCTGACCTAAACCCTATTGAAAACTTGTGGTCCCTTCTTAAACGGTCAATTTACGGTGAGAAAAAACAGTCCACCTCTCTGAACACTGTCTGGGAGGCTGTGGTTGCTGCTGCACAAAAAGTTGATTGTCAACAGATCAAGAAACTGACACAAATGGAAGGCTTATGACTGTTATTGAAAAGAAGGGTGGTTATATTGGTCACTGATTTGTTTCTTGAAATGTCAGAAATGTTAATTTGGAAATTTTGAGTTGATTGTTTATTATTCTCACTTCAACAGATGAAAATCAAGAATTGAGATGGGAAACTTATTATTATTATTCTGCACACATAGATATATTCTCAGAAGAAAGCCAAGACCTCACTTTTACTCTACTTTTCAGGTTTGAGATGTATTTACATTTTGGATTGACTAAGAGCACTGTAGTTGTTCAAAAATAAAATGAATCCTCAAAAATACAACTTGCCTAATAATTGTGCCCACAGTGTAGTGACATTACAATGAATGTCCACATGGTGGCAATTCAGGCCTTGGAATAATGGAACCAAAATAAAGGACCACAATTATTACAGGTACAGACTAGCCTTTGTAATTATATAGATTACTGGGAGATTCGTAAAAGAAGCCAGCAACTATAGGGGCTCTTTACCAAATACCAATATAACCAGCTTAATGTTTAATTGAATTATTATAATGTGGTAGATTTCACTAGAAATCACTTATATTTCAGTATGTATTCAGACCAATGGACTTTCTCCAATGTAACAGAAATTTCACATTGTTGGTAATTTGTTGGAATTTTATGTACAAAATAGTATATTTTTCTAAAGTGAAAGGATATTTTAATAATGTTATTACATGTAATATGTAATGTAGGGAAATAAAAAAAGGTTGTTGTGCGTGTTAATAAAGCACTTACATTAAAAGGACACATCATGTGAGATATTGTCACATCATGTAACATAATGTCTCATTTCAAACACATTTGTTTTATATTGATTTTTTTACAACAGCAGTCTTCGCAAAATGCTTTGACAGATACCTGGCGTAAAACCCCCAAAAGCAAGCAACAATAAGTGATGCAAAGTGGCTACAAAAAACTCCCAAGTAGGTGGGACCTAGGAAGAAACTTAAGAGAGTGGCCGGATTCAAGGGGATGGCCAGTCCTCTTCTGGACAGGAAAGCGTGATCACCAACAACAGTGACATGGGCACCAGCACAGCCAGGTGCACGCAGTACAAAGACAGGAAGGGGTCGTTAGGTCACTTGGTCTTGAAGCATTCCAAAGGTTTGTGTCCTTCCTCCTAAGATCACCATTACACCAGAAACATTAGAATGGCACTACCTTAGATCTATTACCTCAATACCAACTCAGCAAAAAAAAGAACCATCCTCTCCCTTTCATCTGTAAACTGCACGTGTCAATAATATGTATGAAAATTAAAAGATTCCAAAACTAAGACATGAACTGAACAAGTTCTACAGACATTTGACTAACAGAAATTGAATAATGTGTCCCTGAAAAAATGGGGGTCAAAATCAAAAGTAACAGTCAGTATCTGGTATGGCCACCAGCTGCATTAAGTACTGCAGCGCATCGCCTCATGGACTGCACCAGACTTGCCAGTTCTTGCTATGAGATGTTACCCCGCTCTTCCACCAAGGCAACTGCAAGTTTCTAGTCATTTCTGTGGGGAATGGCCCTAGCCTTCAACTCCGATCCAACAGGTCCGAGAGGCTTTTCGCTGGCCATGGCAGAACACTGACATCTCTCTTTAGCAGGAAATCACTTATTTTCCAGAGCTGTACTGGTGTATATATATATATATATATATTTAACAGTTGAACAGTTACACTGACCTCTACTACATAGCATATTTCTACCTGAACGTGACAATGTATAACTTGGGGAACATAACGCAGCTCAGATTTATATATATGATATGACTTAAGAGGCCAGAAATGCACATTGCAGGTAAAGGATTGAATGAAGTTAATTATTACACTGCCACCTACTGGTCCTTGCTTTGTTTGTCCCCCAAAGGATTGAATGAAGTTAATTATTACACTGCAGTGCACTGCCACCTACTGGTCCTTGCTTTGTTTGTCCCCCAAAGGACTGAATGAAGTTAATTATTACACTGCAGTGCACTGCCACCTACTGGTCCTTGCTTTGTTTGTCCCCCAAAGGACTGAATGAAGTTAATTATTACACTGCAGTGCACTGCCACCTACTGGTCCTTGCTTTGTTTGTCCCCCAAAGGATTGAATTAAGTTAATTATTACACTGCAGTGCACTGCCACCTACTGGTCCTTGCTTTGTTTGTCCCCCACATTTCCTCACCTCACAATTGGTCTTGTCCAATTCCCACTAACCCTGCCTTTTCCACAGCACCTAGAACAGATGCTTTGTAGAATGATAAAGCATGCGAGGAAGTTGGACAATGTAATTGTTGTCGCCTACAATAACATCAAGGAAGTGAGCTAAACTGCTAATGTATATGCCTCAACTGACTGATGTTCATAAGCTGATGGGCAACTACTTTTATTACTTCTTAATTTCATAAAATTCCTTACAATTGTGCACTGTGGAAACCAATGTGTGTCTGGTGGAGTCCTGTCTTGGTCACAACACATCTGCGTCACAGTGGCATTTCACAATATTCCCAAGGTCTGCTAGTGGCGGCACAAATTGGTAGTTAGCTAGCCGGAGTGGATGAGTAAATAGTTTTACAGAATTACGGTTGTATAGTTGGGAACTGTGTAAACTGTCAAATATGTACCAACAAAAGGATGCAGTCTGTAACTTTCGCAATTAACAAATGAATGCATTAATACCTAGCATTTTGGCCTGGATATTTATCCCTTTATGTTGGGTGGTTTTGAATACATGGGGCAAAAATCATGACAGAGAACAAATATAAGACACAGTACACAATTTTCAGGGACTTATTTTTACTAAATAAAACCACATTTGCAACCAGTGGAGAAATATCTGATTGCATTTTTTTCTTTCCCTATTTTCCCAATTCCCACAAACCCTGCATTATCAGCAGCTCCGCAATCCTTGGACAGATGTGGGATGGTGAGGGGCGTTCACGTGGTTCATCCAACCACATGTTGAAGAGCCGCCGATCCAACACATTAAGCCTTTATTCAGATCATGTGTGGGATGATTACACTCACCAACTATACTTCCATGATTGAATTTACAGTTGATTGTTCTGCACACAAGGAGTCGCTGGAGAGCGACATGGCAAGGTAGATGATTTGGCTTGTCTCTTCCAAATCCCAGTCAGGCTTGAACCAATTATTACCATGATGTAGACTGTCCTGTAATGAACGATGACCTAGGCCACCATGCCACACGACCCCCACAGACTGCATCTTAAGGCAGTATGAGCAGTGTGAAAACACAGATTGGTGAAAAGTACTTGGAGGAAGCGCAGTACAAAATTGCCATGAGGCCTGTTTACATACAGTTGAAATCAAAATTATTCAACCCCCACTGAAAATCTGGTTTATTGTCAATTTGTACGGACTGTCAGCAATGAACAAATCAAACGGCAAATCAGCAAGTGACATAGCTCAACACAACAAAAGCTTCAAGTGGTTTCCTCAAATTCAACAGCAAATGCAACTGATAATGTCTTCTCCAGTCTCAAAATTATTCAACCCCTTCATGGCAAGCATCTTTAGTACTAGGTAGAGCATCCTTTTGCTGTTATTGCCTGTTGCAAACTAGATGCATAGCCAAACACCAGCCTCTGGCAGCATTTCTGAGAAATCTTAGCCCATTCATTATGAGCAATTTCCCTCAGTTCAGTAATATTCTTGGGTTTGCAGGCTGCAACCACCTTCAAATACAACCAGAGATTTTCTATGGGGTTCAAGTTAGGTGACTGTGATGGCTACTGTAGAATCTTCCAGGGCTTCTTGTGCAACTAGACCTTGGTGGAATGTGAGGAATGCTTGAGATCATTGTCCTGTTGGAAGGTCCAACAACACCCAAGCGTCAGCTTCCTCACAGACAGCATGACCTTTTCTCTTAGAAGATGTAAAGCAGCCCCAGAACATCACAGAGCCACCAACATGCTTGACAGTGGGCAGCATTCATTTCAACGTAAGCTTCATTCTTATTCCTTTAAACATTAGGTACATTTTACTACACGCAAGAAGATATTGAACACTTCTCCCCTGCTCAGTGCATTGTAAGTATGAAGAGAAAGTTTAAAAAGTCATGAAACATTACACTAGGGTTTCTATTGCGAGGAAAATGTAGAAATTACACACCCAAAAAAGGAGAACAATCCAACATTTGTGTAACTATTTAAAATAAGGTTCTATGACAATCCATAACTCTGTCTTACATTCATTTGTAAATGGTTAATAACTGAAGGAAATTAGATATTTATTTGGGACAGGAATAATTAATTAATAAAAGCTTAATTTACTATTACCGGCTTATACTAGATCTGAGTACTTGCAAAGAAAGAGCAAGATGTAGGGTGTCGAATGTGACTTTATTGGATGGGGCAAATGAAGTATATGTTTACTGGGGCCAAGCTCCCTGCCACCTAGGACCTTTAAATGTCAGCTGATGACACTACCAATGTTCCTAGATTCATTACACTGACGTTATACAGTGTTCTCTATACTACCAGATGGCAGATCCATCAATTGGTACCAGTGCATCATCTCTTAAACTGACAGGACCCTATATAGCTTAACCCACAAGTATGTTAAACTCAGAAAGGCCAAATTCAGTGTTAACTGAAAATAATATAAAGTAATTTCACTGTAACATATTTTTGACCAGTTATTTTCTGAAATGAATATTAGTAAGAAAAAACAAAAGTTATAAATAAAACAGCACAATAGACATCAACTCATTATTTTCTTTAATATGCACAAGAGTTGAAATCAACATTGTGAGCCACCTTAAAGAGATATGGATTCTAAAATTTATAAAAGTCAAGACAATCAGAGGCCAAAATGCTATCTGTTGCTTTTTCTTCTGTAGTACGTTTCGTTAGCAAGTAAAAATCTTGCCAAAAAGCATAAGCTTGTATCTGTTTCTGATACAAGACAAAAATTCCATTCTTTAAAGTGGCTCTCATTCTAGGTGTCTTAGATAGATGGCTGTACACACCTGCTAGATAATTGATAATCAATTATGAATGGCTAGTCCAAAAAGGCGCGGGCTGCTCCCGTGAATTAATCCCCATTCTTTCCCAGTAGTTAGCAGCCAAAACAACTACATTAGTCCAAATGTAATTTTTGTTTCCAATCCCATCAAAAATAAATGCTTTGGGGAAATCAAGACGAACGTCCACGAGAAAAAGAGCTAAGAAAAGCCCATTTTCAAACCATGTCATCATTTACAATCACCTTAAAAACCAAAAGTCCCTGTTAATCTTTTAACAGTAAATACAATGATACATCCTTGCAAGGTGAACCCATCGATAGATCACTACCGGAAAGCAGCTGCTTTGTACAGACCCAACTTTAGAGAGTTACTGAAGTTACTCCTTATTTGGATATTTCAATTTTGTAGCATATAGAACAAGAGAAAAATATGGAACAACTGTATGGTCAATGGACAACTGTAATGCATCCATAGCTTTGATTAATTGAAGCAAACACTGCTTTCACACACAGTAAAGCTGAGGAAGGTGCGTAAAGACTGACTAAACACTGCAGATGTGGAATCTCCACCAATGAAACCAGGGTTGTATCGTCTTAAACCAGTAACCTTCCCAAACATTTCCTCCCATTTGAGTCATTCAATTCCGTCCCTCGTGTCTTTTTGAAAAGGAAAGATGTTTTGTTAAAAAGCCCAGGTGACGCCAGTTCTTTTGAGGCTTACTAATTATTGAGGACTTTGAGTTTTAGGAAGAAACCTGATAAGCAGTTGGAGATCTCTAAAATCCAGTTCTGGGTTTCTGAGCAGAGGGGTGCATCAGGTTCCAACTCAAACGGTGCCTGTCCCTCTATAAAGCCACAGCCCTTCTGCCAGCATGCCTTCCACAGATCAATGCTACAAAGTCTTCTTATTTTCAGAATTTCCCTGTTCACATTGTCTTTTTTTGCATTATTATTTTAAATATATATTTTTTGTACTTTAAATCCATTGGTTTTCATGATGATTTCACAACTAAAGGAAAAATGTTATAGTGGCATGTTGAGGTCTCTCGATCCTGTCCGTCCTCTTAGAGCCTAAACACTCTGCGTTCTGTTCTGGAATCCAATGTAGTTCAATTAGTCCTGAATAACTGACACCCCACGAAGACGTCAGTCGATTAGACAGAGTTAAAAACATTCAACTACGTACTGCCTAGTTGCTGTCTGTACTCCTCAAAGGGCTCACTTAACTCAGAGATTTAATGTCTTCAGTTGTAGGGTCCAACGCGATCCCAACCAGTGAGACAGAAAACACAAACGAGAGATCAATCCTCTTCTTTGCTGATGTACTGATTGACAGAACAAGATCATATGTCCATGCACACAAATCAATTCAGTCTCTTCAAAGTGTGTGTGTATTTGTGTGTGTGTGTGTATTTCTGTGTGCGTGTACACGCAGACATGTCTGTGAGTAAGAAAGAGGAAAACAGCAACATTTTGGGAAATGCAGAACAATGACGGACCGAGGCGTGTTGTTACCCCCCTGGAAAATTGAGAAGCATCGCTGTGAGACGCTTGAAAACATCTCACAATAATGATCCTTCCTTCAGTGCTGGAGCTGTTGTTGTTGTCATCAGTTTGAATGATTGCTGTGGAGAAGGTGGGGCCGGGTGGTGCAGAGCAGCTGAAGAGTGACGCCTACTAGGCAGAGGTTGACCCTCAAAACTTGAACTCCTTGGTTTGCAGGTTGGTGCTGGGGTCAAAGTTGAATGTTCCGCCCTGAGTGGCTTCGGGGATCAAGCTGGGATCCTCATCAATCTATGGAAGGAAGACATGGTTGACTCTTATGAAATGGATCAGGGTTGTGCCACAGAGAACCAGGCAGATTTTCTTCCCTACAGAAAACTGATGTTTTGATTTGATATTGTATTATAAAGGCCAGAAAACTGTTTCCCTAGTTATTCTACTGATAAAGACAGGAGAGGATAAAGGCTGTGAAAGAGACGGGAGGGCAAAGGCTGTGAAAGAGACGGGAGGGCAAAGGCTGTGAAAGAGACGGGAGGGCAAAGGCTGTGAAAGAGACGGGAGGGCAAAGGCTGTGAAAGAGACGGGAGGGCAAAGGCTGTGAAAGAGACGGGAGGGCAAAGGCTGTGAAAGAGACG
>JACXGM010004660.1:18550-31792 GCA_016801145.1 Umbra pygmaea | reverse complement strand
TATAAAATACCAATAGTTTTAGTGTAGAGCATTGAAAGAATGTTTTCTGATTATCATCAGAAAATGCCACCTTGACATGAAGACTATACTACTCCTTGCAGGTCACACAAAAACTGCAGCGGGCTGGAATATGACATTTTACAGGTCACCTGCTGTGCAGGAATACGACACAAGGGGGCAGGGCTGTCCTGCTGTGGGAACCAGGCATTCAACACCACCCAGGCTTCCTGCTGTAAAGGTGAGATAAATGTGTGATGTTGGCTTCCGTGAACTCATCTAGTCAGCTGTGGGAGAGAATATAAGAACAGCAATTCTTCTAAATTCTTAAAAATTCCAGGAACTCCTAGAATCTACTTGCACTCTGTTTTATTGTCAACTGGGATAAAATCAATGATTCTCTCAGCACCTTTAACATTTTTATTATTTTGCTGTGTGGTTATGTGTTTGTGCTTAAATCTTTTTACTAGGTAAAGTGAATATGAATCTGGGCCAGCGGGTGTCAGATTGCTGCGGAGACGCGGCCTATGACCCACTCAACCAGTTGTGCTGTGATTCAAGGATCTTGACAAAGAACAAACCACATTCCAAATGTTGTGGAAAAGGTACATGATTACAGGCCTATTTGAAGACGTCACTACTGTCATCACTGTTTGATGTACAGTTGAAGTCAGAAGTTCACATACACCTTAGAAAATTCCTGACATTCAATCCTAGTAAAACTTCCCTGTTGTAGGTGAGTTAGGATCACCACTTTATTAAAAAATCAGAATACTAGCAGAGAAGTTGATGCAGTTTATTTCATCACATTTCCAGTGGGTCAGAAGTTTACATACACTCCATTAGTATTTCAATTAGCCTTCCACAAGCTTCCCACAATGTGTTGGGTAAATTCTGGCTCATTCATACTGACAGAACTGGTGTTACTGAGTCAGGTTTATAGACTTCCTTGCTCGCACATGCTTTTTCAGTTCTGCTCAAACAGTTTCTATAGGATTGAGGTCAGGGCTTTGGGATGGCAACTCCAATACCTTGCGTTTGTTACCAATTTTCTACAAATTTGGAAGTATTCTTGGGGTCATCGTCCATTTGCGAGACCCACTTGTGACCAACCATTCACTTCCTAGCTGATGTCGTGAGATGTTACTTCAATATATCCACATAATTTTTCTTCATCATGATGCCATCTAAAATGTGAAGTACACCAGTCCCTCCTGCAGCAAAGCACCCCCACAACATAATGCTACCTCCCCTGTGGTTCACATATGGAATTAAGTTCTTCGACTTGCAAGCCTCAGCATTTTTTTCTACAAACATAACCATGGGCATTATGGCTAACAGTTTCATTTGTTTTTCATCAGACCAGAGAACTTATCTCCAAAAGGTATGATCTTTGTCCCCATGTATAGTTGCAAAACCTATTCTAGCTTTTTTCATGGCAGTTATAGAGTGGTGGCTCCTTCCTTTGCAAATAGCATATCAGGTTATGTTGATATAGGACTCGTTTTACTGTGAATATAGACACTTTGTATCTGTATCCTCCAGCTTCTTCACAAGGTCCTTTTCTGTGTTTCTGGGATTGATTTGCACTTTTTGCACCACAGTACGTTCATCTCCAGGACACAATGAATCTCCTTCCTGAGCGCTATGACAGCTGTGTGGTCCCATGGTGTTTATATTTGAATATTATTGTTTGTACAGATGAACATGCTTTCTTCAAACTTTTGGTAACTGCTCCCAAGGATGAACAAGGCTGCAGAGGTCAATTTGTTTTCTGAGGTATTGGCTGATTTCTTTAGATTTCCCCATTATGTCAATTAGCCTCAGAAGCTTCTAAATGCATGAGATTATTTTCTGAAATTTTTCAAGCTGTTTTATTGCATATTCAACTTATTGTACGTAAACGTCTGACCCACTGGAATTGTGTTATATTTAATTATATGTGGAATAATCTGTCCGTAAACAATGTTTTGAACATTACTTGTTTCATGCACAAAATAGTTGTCCTAACCGACTTGCCAAAAATCTTCGGACTGGTTGACAAAATAGTTTTAATTCAACCTCAGTGTACAGTGCATCTGGGAGTTATTCACAGCGCTTCACTTTATCCACATTTTTTTATGTTACACCCTTATTCTGAAATTGAATAAATTCATTATTTCCCTCAAAATTTTCCAAACAATAACCCATAATGACAATGTGAAAGAAGTGTGTTTGAAATCTTAGCAAATTTCTTAAAAATAAAAAACAAACAAGCACATGTACATAAGTATTGACAGCCTTTGCCATGACACTCATAATTGAGCTCAGGTGCATCCTGTTTCCACTGATCATCCCTGAAATGTTTCCACAACCTGATTGGAGTCCACCTGTGGTAAAATCAGTTGATTGGACATGATTTGGAAGGGCACACACCTGTCTGGTTAACAGTCCCACAGTTAACAGTGCATGTCAGAACACAAATCAAACCATGTCCAAGGAATTATCTGTAGACCTCTGAGACAGGATTGTATCGAGGCACAGATCTGGGGAAGGGTACAGAAAAATATCTGCAGCATTGAAAGTCCTAATGTGCACAGTGGGCTCCATCATCTGTAAATGGAAGAAGTTTGGAACCACCAGGACTCTTCCTAGAGCTGGCCGCCCGGCCAAACTGAGCGATCTGGGGAGGTGACCAAGAACCTGATGGTCACTCTGACAGAGCTCCAGTGTTTCTCTGTGGAGAGAAGAGAAGCTTCCAGAAGAACAACCACCTCAGCAGCACTCCACCATTTAGTCCTGTACGGTAGAGTGGCCAGACGGAAACCACTCCTCAGTAAAAGGCACATGAGAGCCCGCCTGGAGTTTGTCATAATGCACCTGAAGGACTCTCAGACCACAAGACAACAAAATTCTCTGGTCTAATGAAGCAAAGATTGAACTCCATGATCTGAATAGCGAGCGTCATGTCTGGAGGAAACCAGGCACTGTTCATCACCTGACCAATACCATCCCTACAGTGAAGCATGGTGGTGGGAGCATCATACTGTGGGCATGTTTTTCAGCAGCTGGAACTGGTAGATTAATCAGGATTGTGAGAAAGATGAATGCAGCAATGTTCATCCTTGCTTAAAACCTACTCCAGAACTCTGGACCTCAGACTGGGGCAACGTTTTATCTTCCAAAAGGACAACGATCCTAAGCATGCAGCCAAGTTAACAAATATGTGGCTATAGGATAACTCTGTGAATGTCCTTGAGTTGCCCAGCTAGAGCCCAGACTTGAAGCTGATTAAACATCTCTGGAGAAATATGAAAATGACTGTGCACAGACTGATGGATCTTGAGAGGTACTGCAAAGAGGAATGGGAGAAACTGCCCAAAAATAGTTGTGCCTAGCTTGTACCATCATACTCAAAAAAGTACTTGCTAAAAATTGCTGCCAAAGGTGCTTCAACAAAGTATTGAGCAGAGGCTGTGGATACTTATGTACATGTGCTTTTTTATTTTTAATAAATTTGCTAAGATTTCAAACACACTGCTTTTACATTGTCATTATGGAGTATTGTTTGTAGAATTTTGAGGGAAATAATGAATTTTGTCTATTTCGGCGTAACTCCTGACTTCAACTGTATTTGATGTATGTGTTTTATTCATCACAAAGGCATAAATAGTGGTGATGTTTTACGATGCATTTGACTCAACTCTCTGTGTCACCACCTCAAATCTTGCCCGTACCAAAATAATTGCTGACTCACTGCCCTTAAAATAATATTAAGCATGCCACCGACCATGTGACCTACCAAGCACTTGTGCTTTACACAACAAAGCTGATCAATTGTTTTTATTCCCCTGGCAGTGATTTATGATGATCACCAACTTTGCTGTCGAAAGGGGGAAAAATATGTCCATCTCAAATCGTCCATTCATGATGTGTGCTGTGGAAACCAGACATACAACAAGGAAAACAAGTGCTGCTGCAGTGACCTTATACCAACCGACAAGTCACCAAATGAAATCTGCTGTGTAATTAGAACAAAAATTATACCAGTTTGTGTTAATAAAGCAACCTATTACATTTATAATGTTGTAAAAAAAATGTATGATGTGTAATTTTTTTTTTACCCTGTCCAGGAACATGAAATGAAAAACAGGTAAGTCCGTCACAATGTCTCACTTTATTAATGCTCATCAAACCTAATATTTTAGAGGTCAACAGGCTAAATTCTGAAATTATTTTGGTTCTGTGTGGACCTAACTGTAAACCTTTGTCTTTAGAACAAGTGCAGTGAAATAACTATATGTGTAATTATATTATGTGATCATCATATATATTTCGAGATGGTCAGTACTTTTGTTACATGTATTGGAAACATTTGAAAATTACAATCATATTTTACTGACCTAATCCATTTCTGCAAGCTACTTGATAGCAATGTATTTCCTATGTTACAAAATATTCCAACAGTCTAGATGAAAACATGGTCATGACTGAGGGTGGAGCATTGATGCATATATTTTAATATGTTTTGGTCCCCCATTTTAGTGGTGAAACTCACAATTCTGTAAATTTGGTATTATTGAGTTTCTTTGATCTTTTACACATTTTATATTTGCCTATTTCTTTAAATGTTAATTGTTAGTCTTTATGTGCATGTGATTTCGTGCAGGTCATTGTTTGTTGTGTGTCGTATGTGTTTATCCACATGTGTTTGTTCTCCATATATCTTCAGTATTCCTGGGGTGGAGTCCTCTGGTCGAGAAGTATCTACAACAGAGCAGAAACCCTATCAGGGTACACCCAGCCATCTCTTAGGTAGGAGAGTATGGAGGGTGTGTTTCCTACTTTTTCATAAACTGTGTGTTTGTGGGCATGTGCGTGGGAGTAGGCAGGATGTTGCTTATGTTTTTACAGATGTGACTGCGTGTGCCTCTTTATGTTATACAGTCTCCAAAATTTGGATTTGTGTGATTGTGTGAGTTTTCATAAAAGATTAGGTGCTCTGCCACAAAATATTGTAATGAAGTGAGATTTACAGAGTACAGACTGTATAGTGTATACTACTCTTTTTGGACACTTCAAAATATATATTCAATGCCACGGTGTCACTCCAGGTTACCGGGTAACATAGCAACATTTACATAGATACCCATCCTAAAACTTGTGACATTTTTCTGTACAGTTCATTGTTTAATCCCTCTTCTGTATTCCTTTATTAAATACATAACAAATTATTGTATATTAGACCAATGATTTACAATTGACCATCACCAACATCCCATTACTTTATTCCAGGTCTTGCTGCTTGTTCAAAGGCTAACACTCCAGACAAAATGTGTTGTGCTGGTAAACTGTCCAATAGAGTGCCTGGAAAAAATCTGGTAAGTCTTTAAACCAATGGAGCTAAAGCTTGCATCTGTTGACTAGTTCTTTGATACACTTCAGGTACATCAGTGCCAATATAATTCTAACAGCCACATTATCCATCTGAATATTTAGCATTGCTGTACAGAATAATTCTAACATTATCCATCTGAAGATTTAGCATTGCTGTACAGAATAATTCTAACATTATCCATCTGAAGATTTAGCATTTCTGTACAGAATAATTCTAACATTATCCATCTGAATATTTAGCATTACTGTACAGAACAGGAATATAATTGTGCATTTCAACATGCTACAAATGGGCAAAAAAACTCAAAGCATTTTAAAATTGAAAAAGAAAAATAATCTCATTCGGAAGGAGGGTTTAAGGCCAGTGTCTTAGTGCTGTTTAGGCTAATATAAAAATCTAACCTCTCCAGGTTTGCTAGAAAAATGTAGTTCTATAATGTAACTGGGCTAGGTCAGTTAGGGCTGCACAGTTAACTCAGTAAGCCACACCCAGAATCCAGTTCTGAATAAAACACCTCCTTTTCTGTTTGAGAGTCAGTCAGTCTGATAGCGGACAGCGTATCCTTTTCTTGGGACTGGGTCTCTTTCCTGTTGTTTGGCACAGTTTATTGAGGATGTGTGCCCAGGTCCCTGGGTAAGAAAGTCAGACTTATTTTCTAGCATCTATACTTTCTTTTCTAATTAAGGCAGAACTTGGCCTATGCATGCTCCTGAGTTTGGGTGATTGGAGTTGTAGAAATACATGTCTGTGTGTGAGAGTGTATTCATTAGTATGTATTCATGTTCTTTGTGTGTTTTGTTATTCAGGTTGGATATGGTACTTTTTATGTTAAGGGGAAAACTTCAAGCCCCTTAAGACACAGCCCCTTCTCATTTGCATAATGAGGCAGAAATGCATAGAGAAATGTAAATATGACAGGTAGAAATAAATAGCGTTGAAGAAATAAATAGGGTAAAAAAATACAAAGGAAGAATAAAACAGACAAAAATATTATAATGTACACATAAATACATACATTTAAAAAATAATTCATAAATAATTAAAGTTGGAAATTATAACGGACAATAAATTAATAAGGTAATTATTACAAAAGTGAATAATTAAAGAAGCTAATTAAAAGAGATATACATTAATGTCTCATTGTATAATTGAATTACTGCCTAGATTTATTTATTTACTGTATTTATTGTGCAATTAATTGTATGCTTATTAATTTTTTGAGCATTTATTTATATATATATTTATTTCTTATTTTGTCAGACTTGGTCCTCCATACCTTTGTGCCGGTAACTTAACAAACGATCCCATTTGCGAATTCGTCCAATCACATTTTTAATTTATCTGCCTCAGATTTCTAAAAGGCACAGGACCTCAATGTTTTTCTATTTTCTCTAAATGAACACGCTATGTAAGCAGTCTCTATTTCCTAAAATGCATAATATTAGGATACAATAAATGAAAGTGCATGACAGTAGGCTACAGCCCTCCACCCACATTTCCCTCTTATAAACCCATGAACCACTATTGGGCCATTAATAATAATAGATTATATTACTAAAAAATTATAATAATTTATACACAATTTTGTATTTTATTCAACATCTTGAGACACAATTGATACATAATAATACATAAGGAAACATAAACTACAAGAAAACAATTACTAATACTTAATCAGCACAATGTTTATTAGTTTGTAAATGTGTAGGGCACAAAATGATCTTACTGCTCTTTACAAATTGCTCTTTACAAATTCTCCCCCCTCTCCCCTCAGATCAAGCAGGCCTGCATGTCTAAAGTGTGCAGTGAAACAGTGAATGACAGGGATGAGGAAGATCAGGGCATAGCATGTGAAGCCAGAGCCAGTTTATCTGTTGGTACCCAGACAGACCTAGTTGAGGAGAACATTCATGAGGGCAGGAGCATAGCTACACTAACTGATGACCTGGTCAACATTACAACACTCAATGACCATCTTTATTGCCCTGCTGTGGAAAACTTTGGCCACCTTGACAACAAATCTGTCCCCAGAACCTCAACACAACAGAACACTCAGGAAGTGTCATTTGAGCAAAGCTGCAGTGATGTAGAAGAGGGTGAGGTGTCCTTTGAGGACGACGATGAGGACTTTTGTTTCAAAAGTGATGACAGTGCCAGTTGCAATGATGTAGAGGAGGAAGAGGAAGACATAAACTGTATTGTTCAGAGAAAAAGCATAGTCTCTAACAAGCAGTTGTTAATGTTGTTTTCCATGTGTCACTGTGAGGGTTGTGGCAAATGCCTAGAAGAACAACCAGCCTTGTCAAACAGTGGTTTTGGGGTGACTGTGAAAACACACTGTGTGGATGGCCATAATTACATTTGGCATTCGCAAAATCAAATCAGGGGAGTCATGGAGTGCAACATCACTGTTCCGGCTGCTGTGTTTGTGACAGGAAATGAGTGCAGTCCTTTCCTGGAGGTATGTAAAACCATTGGTTTGGAGCCCATGTCAGAGAGGCAATAGTATAACAACCAGAAAGCCTATGTCATACCGGAGGTCAACTATGCCTGGGCTATCCACAATGAGGGGGTCATGAGTGCTGTGAGCGAGAAGCCGATCACTGTCTCAGGGGATGCGCGGTATGACAGCCCTGGCTATAATGCAACCTTCGGCACCTACTCACTGCTCGACACAGAATCAAAGTTGATCGTGGCTATGGAAACTGTGCGGGTGACTGACGTGAAAAACAGCTACTGGCTTGAGGTAGAGGGTATGGAACAGTCGCGGCTGGTGACTAAAAGATTTGGGGAGGACAGGTGGAAAACCCGCCCAGTGTGCCATTTTATTTAACACTATTTAGCTATTTATGTCTATATCTACTGTTATTGTTTAAATTTACACAACACATTCTGATAAAAAGTGCTTATACAGACACCCGGCCTGAAACCCCATAGAGCAAGCAACAACAGGTTGATGCACAGTGGCTAGGAAAATCTCCCTAGTAGGGTACAACCCTAAGAAGAAACCTAGAGAGGAGCCAGACTATCAGGGGTGGTCAGTCCTCTTTTGGCTGTGCCGGTCAATATTATAAGAATACATTTGTTTGTCTAAGTAATGATCATATTGTGTCACTAAATAAAGGTGCGCTATTTCCAAAGCCTTTTGGCAGCATTGTCATCAACTACACAATTCAGTGGACAAGAACACAGACAGGGGTCACCTAGGAGTTGTCATGCTGACTGGTTCTGTTTCCAGGTGTAATCGATGGAATCAGGTTGTCCTAAGATCCAACATGACACCAGAAATGTTGGAACACAGGCATTCTATCATACAATGGTAACCTCTCATAATAGAATGCAGAATGTAACCAACCAACCAACAGTATCCACTGCATATTAGAATACTTATAGAACAGCTATATTAACCAGGTGATAATTCTCCTGCATGTTACAATTACAATTACTACAGTGAGAATGTTTTAGACAATCCAAAGAACACATTAGAAGTTTCAATACGGTCTGCTAATGATGCATCATAGCGTGCAATCAAGTCCACCAACTCCTCATCAATTAACTCGTTTATGGGCACCCGACCAAAAAGATTCAGTCTACTATTGTCGCCAATGTGTTCACAACACACGTTGTGTCTTGTAGCCCGATCCAAATTATTTTTTAATGCAGAATCCCAAGGCAGACAAAGTGTTAAACTTTGAAGAAGATTTACGGTTCCTTATCAGATGACATAACAAACAATATAGTTTGTTAGTTGTAGGACTGCCTGTTAGCCAAGAATATTTCTCATACCAGACCATGTTGAATTTTGAATTTATCTGGCGACCTTGAGCATTTATGCTAAATGTAATCTGTGAAGTTTGATCCTTACCTTCTCTGCATAATACAAACTCTGGAATTGCTGCAACAACAAATAATCCACTCGTGGTTCTTTTCCATCCCAATGTCTGTGTCCAATGCCATGCCTCTCTGCCTCGCCATTAATGTCCTGACCGAAATCCATATTAGCCATTGGCTTAAACCTCCCGAGCTGCACAAGCTATAACTAGCTAGCTACTGAAAAAACACGGAAAACGTAATGTTGAAAAATCACAAGGTAGTTCACAATGTGAACACTAGCTAGCTAATGTAATTCTCAATAAAAATATAAAAGAATAAAACGCTGTCCACAATTTGAGGTTATAATTCTCTTTTGCTAAACACAGTTGATATTTGCTTTACCATCAGGTCGTTATGGTGTACAACTTTGATGGAGAATTGAAGATTAAATTTGGAACAAATCATTGGACGAATGAGATGTCAATATTGTATTGTGGTTTTTGATTGGTAAGGGAGAGGGTTCCTCCGAGGCATCTTATGACATGTGTCTTGGCCAATAAGAAACTAGCATGAAAAAGGTATGAAAAAATAGAAGTGTATTGAATTGATCCTAAGATGTCCCGCCCTGGAGGTAAAAGAGAAGCTTACCTCCTCTAGCCTCCTCTAGTATGGAAAGATGCCTGGCCAAGCTTGCAGACCACGTAGTCTCCATCTCTGTGTTGCCCACTGACTGCCACCCATCTGTACAGAAGGTGCTCAGAGAGAAACACCAGGAAATCAAACATGAGTATGATCTGTGGCACATTGTCAAGAATGTAAAAAATAAAATTTTAAAATGCAAAAATCCGGACCTGAGTGAGTGGATGCGGATGATTACTAACCACTTGTGGTATTCGGTCTCCTCCTGTGGTGGAGATAGAGTTAGGGTGAATCCCATTTCTTTGTCTTACCCCTTAGCCCTTCCCCTTAGCCCTTCCTCTTAGCCCCACCCCTTAGCCCCTTCCCTTAGCCCTTCCCCTTAGCCCTTCCCCTTAGCCCTTCCCCTTAGCCCTTCCCCTTAGTTTTGCGCGTTCATGTGAGAGTAAGGGCTATCCCAATTCTCATTTTGAGCTAGGGATAGGGCTAAGGGGAAGGGGTGGATACCCCTTAAAACCAAGCATTTTTTCAAGAGCTTACTTGAAACCAAGGGGTACCCAGAATACACTGTGCAACTGGCAACAATGGCAGCCAGATCATCAAGAGAGTCCAATAAATGTATTTTCGGCTTAAATAATTGACTTAGAAATTACGACCGATTGTTTTGTGCTCTACACATTCCTGTACATATATATATATATTTGCAACCATGTACTTATTTGAAATGTTTTTTTAAGTCGCTAGTTTCGTTACATTGCTGTTGTGAACAACATTCCCGCATTTCAATGACTAGCCTTGAATGGACACCATACATCATGGGCCCTATTTTAACGATCTGGAACGCAAGTATCAAACGCGAAACACAAGTTACATTGTGGAGGGTCCCGGGCGCTGTTGCTATTTTACCGGCGGGATAAATTATTCTTGCGCCAGACGCATATCTAAAATGGGTAGGTCTAAAGTAGCTTCATTAGTCATAGGTGTGGTTTGGCGTAACGTGCAATAAACCAATCGGATCGTCATCTCACATTCCCTTAAGAGCAGGCGCGCTTGTTCCATGGCGGATTGCTTTTATAACGGCGATTTTCTATTGATTTTTCTTTTTACAAAATGTAAATAAAGAAATGTCACAAGACATAGCATACTTTCCGATATTTTGGACTCACTCTCACTAAATCACGAGGTTACGAATGCATAATAATATTTTTGCAATGTAGTCTAATATTAGACCGAGATTACTCTTCTGTCAAATAAGCTTTCCACTCCCGTTCTGCATTTCTGGGCATTTAAGTGGCTGGCACACATTTCAACATCACGTCTCCTGAAGTCCTCTAATATTTCCTAATTAATGTCATCAACACATCCATGATTCATGGAAATGTTGCATAAAATACAAGCCACAATGAATGCTGCGACTTAAGTAGTGTACCTGTTCTATCCAAACACCTGACCCGCATTTTCAATCTGCCAAATATTCGTTCAATTAGGCTACACTGCCTGTTTGTGTGTGTTTTTAATTAAACAGCATTTTATGCACTTGCTGGCATTATAAATTGTGTCATCATTAACCATGTATTGAATGGATAACTGTTGTCTCCTTCACAGCCACCCATCCAAAGTTGCCATAAATGAGTCGTGGTTTGAGCCTGAATAATTCTGAGTGAAGACATAGGTGATTTTACTATTAGCATCGCAAATTACGTGTGTATACTTGTTGATTGAATGGGTTCCCTTGAGGTTGATGTATGTCAGTGCAAATAATTCATTATGAATAATTTGAGTAAATGTGTACACTAGATGTATACCTATTTTTCACATTTTCGGACTTCACAATGACTTCCTCGTGTGGTAATATTTTTCCTTCTAATTATGTATTGCAATAATAAAGAACTGCTGCATTTGTGTAGATGAGAGGAGCAAATGCGCGTTGTGCACACGCTACATTATGGTTAGGCATGCGCCCTTAAAATAGCATATGAATAACACGCCACTGACTTTAAACCAGGTTTTTCCTGGTCAGTGGCGGAATTGTTTTCGGGGACTGCAAGATAGCAACAGGGAACGTTTGCGCCGGAACATGCCTCTTCTTTTCGCTGAACCGCCCAACGAACGCAAGTTCATTCCCTAATTTACCGACAGGCGTCTGTGGAGGGAAAAGTCCCATATGTGTTGGGTGTAAGATAGGAATGATACATGCGTTTGTGTAAAAAGTCAATTGCGCTGGGTGTAAGATAGGGCCCCATGTCTACAGTTGTCTACAGTGTCTCAGTTTTAACTAAACTACATTAGCAGCGGATTTCGTTTGATATATTTACGTTTGTGATCAACACTTATCGCCTCTGGTGATGCATCAGCCAGCTAGCGACGGTGTATGATAATGTAACTGTAAAAAAGTCATCTCTCATTTCATAGGGGTATGTTTTCAACCCTATCGTTTACCACTCGGTTTCGAGGGACAAGGGCTAGGGTTAAGGCGAAGGGGTAGGAGAAGGGGTACACTCTTAAAAATAAAGGTTCTTCAAAGTTTCTTTGTTGGGGTATATGGTTCCTTGAAGAACCTTTAACTACTTAGGGAGCACCATACCGGCGCCGGTAGTCCTGAAAAAAATAACACTGGTTCACAAGTCCAAACAATCACAGTTCACAAGTCCTATTATTTAGGTTATATATACATGTTATATATCTACAGAAAGCTTAGACACTCAGGAATGTAGAAAATGTCACCATTCTACAGTAGCTATAACAAAAATAATAATTTCCCCTCATAATGTAAGCTACGTGCCTTGTACACGTCTCTCAAATTAAATGGAATGTCAAACTAGAAACAAGGCTAACACCGTCATTTATTGGGTTATATATACATCTCTTATATGTCCTTAAAGCTTAGAATCGTGGGATTCTAGCAAATATCTCAGTTTTAGTGTAGCTATAAAACTCACAACGTTAGACTACTTTATGTCAGGTACGCGTCTTGAAAACAATTACATTTTACTTAGGAAATACAGGTTAGCAGACGTCACTTATGTTAAGCTTTTAGTACAAAATATTTTACTTACGGTCATAAAATCCTTCTTTTTGGTCATCAAAGGGTCCCAGTAATGACTTAAAGCATAGTTTTCCCGGGTAAAATCCCATCTTGAATGTAAAAATTACATTTTCTTCCCGGACTTTTAAATCTACTCGAAAATAAATGAAAAAAACTAGTGTATTTTCCCTGCATTTCTGAACAAAAGACGGATGTGAAAAGTGTCCAAAAGCTTAGCAATTTCGACATATACGTCATCCTTATGAAACAGAGATCTTAAAAATGTGCAAGATTAACAATTTTAACCGAAGACTGACAGAGATAATTTAGCAAAGAAATGTTTTGTTCGTCTCAGGACCCGGATGTAAACGTCATCACGGTGCATTTTTTCTAA
>JACXGM010004660.1:0-18450 GCA_016801145.1 Umbra pygmaea | reverse complement strand
GTAGGGTTCTTTCAAAGAGGATGTAGAAAAAAAAAAATAATAATAATTATGCATTTTCTTTATTTCATCTTGTGCCACATTCACTGTGTATATTTGTTTGAAATGAATTTTACATATCCAAAAATTTCAAAGTATTTTCTTTAAAAAAATATCAACCATATGTTTGTACTTGCCTCAGGTCCAGTGTAACAAGAGTTTAACTTTGGGTATGTTTTTTTAGGCAGAATTTGACAATTAGGGGGCGAGGCTTAAGAGGTTAACATCTAAAGAACCTTTCCATTGCAGAAAAGGTTCTTTGTAGAGCCAAAAGGTACTTAGATTATAAAATGGTTCTTCACCATCAATCTCATGTGACCTTATATTTTTGGAGTAAATTTGTGTTTCCCATACATTGATTTAATTGTAGTGGCGTGCCACAATCTCTGCACTGACCGCTATAAATAGATTTGTGCTTCCTATGTTAATTAGACTGCAAAATATATTTAAACTTATATTAGTAACATAAAAGGCAACATGTTTAGTTTTGGGCAGTTATACATTATTTTCACATTTCTTAATGGCACTAAGAAAAAATTGGTTATTCAAGGAACCAAAAAAAATATATATATATATAAATATATGTATATGTATGTATGTGTGTGTGTGTGTGTGTGTATATATATATGTATATATATATAATAAAAAGGATATGTATTAATAATACATAGAATGCCTAATCTGCAGAAATAGTGGAATAATAAGTAATAGTGTTTCACAACATTTAATCATCAATTATCTTTGTGCAAACAAAAATAGTAAATTAAAAATGAACAATGTAACTTTCCTTTCATTCAGCCAGTCAAATTTCACAATTTTCTTTTATATATGTGTTATTATCAAACACAGGAACAAAACAAGGCAGTGGCGGCTGCTGGTCTTTCAAAGAGGGGAAGCTCATTTTCGGCCTCCATCAAAAAAATTGTCTATTTATTTATACGTAAATTCGGCCTTATGTTCCTTTTCAAGAAAATGCTCTGTTACCCTATTGTACCAACTAGGAGTCTTTTCCAGTGACTTTACAAGTGTCCTCTCAATGGCCAGCAGAGCTAGGCTGCTTAAACGGCCTTGGCCCATTGTGTTGTGGGTGTAGGACTTGAGCCGCTTTAAACAGGAGAAGCTCCTTTCTTCACCTGCAGTTGTAGCTCAAGTCGTTGCCACTTAAGAGAACAGTTTGTAAAGCTCAGGCATTGCACTGTCCAATTCCATGTCTTTAAGCAACTTCAAGTAATCACACAGCTTTGCCCTGTTACCCTGCAAGTCCTGATCTGAATACAGGACTTGAAGGTCAGACCTCAGTCTCCCTGAATCAAAGTGATGACCATAACTTTTCAGGACACTTTGGAAGGCCTCCTCTGGAAACATGTCTCATGTCATCAAAATTCCCTGGTTTGACTATTTCTATGAAGAACATACTTTCCAAATTTGGAAAATGTAGAGGTGTCTGCTCCAAGATGTTATCAGGGATTCTGGCATTCATTTTCTACATATGGCAGCATTAATGTAGTGTCCATTTGGTTGTTATTATGTATGTTGTGTGGTTCATGTTTTGTGGTTTATGTAGTGTGTATTGATGCCATGGTGTCTGATGTCCCACTTCCAGTGCTGTGGTGATACCCCATATGGTGAAGCAGACGAGGGGGTTCTGTGCTGTAACAACATCTTGTACCATGGGATGAAGGATGGACAACGTTGCTCCCCAAGTGGACACATCTATTGGCCATCCACTGAATTGGTGTGTGGGTCTAAAGTCCACTATATAGGCAAACATTGCTGTGGAGAGAACACTTACGACCCAAAGACTGAAATCTGCTGCAACGGGCACAGGTGAGTTGGTCTAAATGGAGGTTGTAGCGAGGTGAGGAAGCACAAACGACAGTAATGTTTTGACTTGAGGAACCCAAAAGGATCTTTATTAACGGATCAAAACAAAAAAACAAATGGGCTGCTGGCTGTTATGGCATTTGTCTCCTAACTATAGCAGAAGTGTTTGCTCCTCTCAGTCTGTGTGTAAAAAAAACAGACAGCCGAACATTCCTGCATTTCCAAACTGGGCTATTCAGGCTTCCTGTCAGTGTGTGAAAATCTGGGTCCTGAAAGTTCTTCTCCAGCTGCCCACGTTATAGGGTCTAGCTGCTGCATACTGACATATGGCCCTTGAATCGACATCCACTGCTTTTTTTTCACTACAGTCGTCTAATCTGGCAAATATTTAGACTCGGGACACCAGGTGAGTGCAATTATTGATAAGGTTGAACAGAAAACCAACAGGCTCTGGCCCTTAAAGTGGAATTAACAATTTTCTGAAATTGATTATTACAAATGTTCCCGTTTAAAAGCAGAGATTTTGCAGACAGTGAGAGAGCCAATGGGTAACAAAGTACAACAGACTGGATCCATGCCAGTTTAAGTCTGTGATGCAATGTCTTGAATTGTGTGTGTATGTTCCCACATGTTCCCACATTTCCTCTCCATCAGCTCATAACAGTACATGGGATATAATGATGTGGGTTGGTGAGAAAGATAAACCAGACATGTTTTGTATGGTCTCAGACATATTTGTACAGTAGGATAATGGCCAGACTGCTTCACTTCCCCAACCTTCTTCCTACCCAAAGAAATCTCTGTGGTGGATTGACCAACTGAAGGCGTTCCTATAGTAGAGGCCGCCCCTAAAATGAGTGGTCAAAAGTTTGACGAGTGGGTTCGAACCTTGCGATTGGTCCGTTGTGCCCTCCAAACCCTAAAGGCGTTCCTATAGTACAGCCCTCCCCTAAACAGCAGCTCTCAAAAATTTGATGGCAGGGTCCAGCGCTACGATTGGTCCCTTTAAAAAAAAAAAATATTTTCAGGATTTTCAAAAGATAATCAAGTGTTTTTAGTGCTACAGTGGCCTCTGACCATTAGATAATCTTTAGATGCATAAAATGAGACTATCTCTCTATTACAGCAGTTCTCTAGGTTTCTCAGACACAAACTTCTAACAGCTGTCTAGTAAACCATAAAAGCACTTATTAGAAAGTTGTCAGAGCACTTGTTAGAGTGGGTCAGCATGCTATTCACAGAACCAAATACTGTTTAGTTTGGATCAATATAATAATAATAATTTTAATGCACTTTATATCTAAAAACAAAATCACAAAGTGCTACAAGTAAAAAAAAAGAAAAAGGCACATAATAAAACATATAGCGCAAAAGAAAAAATGAAAAACAGATAAAATACGTTCTAACTCAGTAAAAAGCTCTGTTAAAAAGGTGGGTTTTTAGGCCACTTTAAACAGCTTCCACAATCTGGGGTGACCTTAAGTGATTGGGGAGAGCATTCCACAGCCTAGGAGCAGCTAAGCAGAAGACCCCATCTCCCACAGTGCGGTGCTTAGTCTTCAGGGGTTTCAGGCAGTATGTAGCAGCAGATTGGAATGTCCGTGTGGGTATTTGTGGGGTGAGAAGTTCTTTGAGGTGGGAAGGGCAATATCTGGTTCTTGGGCATCACCAAGTGTTTGTGTGTGTCACAGATATCTATGGCACAACAAAATTAACTTGTTTGCAAATGCATTTGTGGTAGATTTTGTGTAATCTCTGTTTATAAATGTTAACAAGTCCTTTCAAACTCACTAGAGCCAAGGGGCAGGAAGGGGGAGAACTCCTCTTTCAATACTGTCTACTGTATTCACACATGGTAAATGACATTCTTTTGATAAGGGTCTAGGATGGTGTCTCCTATATTTACTATAGAGCTACAGTATCACCTCCTTAGTGTTAGATCCTGTTTTCCCAGGTCTACATGGCCCTTTTAGTCTTTAAGCATGTCGAAGTTATGTGTTTGTGTTGTCAGAAGTTCTAAAAAGCATACAATTCTTTATGAAAGCACTAAGTTCACACTACCCCAAGACATTTGTTTTCTAGAAACCAGTTTGCTGGGTTATGTTTGGCTATGTGTCTGTGTAATATATTTCTAAATTCTAAGATCTGTGAAATGGTCAGCCATTTTTTTCTCAAGCTAAGCTGTGTCTCAGCTGGATTCACACCAGATCCGGCAAAGTGGTTGCATTGCGGCGGAAGTCCATTAATTTCAATAGCAAGCAATGCGCACTGCTGCGGCAAATCTACCGGAACCAGCAAAATGTGGATGCGGTGCGGTGAGTGTGTCGCAAAAGTTTAAATAATCCAACTTTTGCGGTGATTTGCCGTACGGTGCCAGAACCGGAAGTTGATTTACCTCAGAGAAAGAGCGAATATGTCGCTTTCATCTGTGGGTGTGTGAGATTGCAAGACAAGCTTAGTCTTGTAGATAGTTTTCGTATTGTCAATGAATACTAAACTGAAAACCGCTCCTGCCAGTCGCCTTGCTGGAGGTGGACAGTTGTATGGAATCCTGCCCACCATCTCGTAGATGGGGAAGATCGATTACGATGTTGATTGAAGTGTACACGTGTGTCTGTACAATGCCGTACGGGGAGTTTTTGCCGTGTCTGGTGTGAATTCAGCTTAAGACCCCATAAAACGAGATGTTTGGGTATATAGGTTTGTACTATCTGAGTATCTGTGTTTAAGGCAATAATTCCTTGGGTTCCATTGTCTTAAATAGTCTTCTAAAACAAAAATACAGATATTTTGATCTAACCATAGGGCATTAATGTCATAAATCAAAATAGGAATTTTCTAAATTAAATGAATCAGGAGTTTGGCATTTCGAATTAGGATTAAATAATATCATACAAACACATTCTCTAGATCACATGGTGTAGACAGTCTTTTAACATTTTTGTAATAGTCTTTTTGTCAAACAATCATACAATAGATAAATTAACTAAATATGTTTTTAAATACAGAACATTTTATTTGTTATACCATTAGACCACAGGTGTCAAACCGGTTCCACGGAGGGCGTAGTGTATGCTGGTTTTTGGTCTTTCCTTTCAATCAGAGCCCAATTAAGATCTAGACTGCCAGGTGAGGGGAGATCCTAACCAATTAGTGACCTAATCAATCAGTCAGGTACAAGGTAAAAGCAAAAACCTGCATACACTAGGCCCTATGTGGAACCGGTTTGACACCCCTGCATTAGACTAATAGTTTTCATAATCCAAAAACTGTTAATGTTACTGTGACGCCCACATCGCGCAGATCCACGAGCTCTCAGGATAATTCATCTAGATCCGGCAATGCCCAATATCCCAATCACCAGGAACGCACCTCACATACCAGAGCGCAATCAACAGAATATTGATCAGCTGTGATGTAGCCATTTTGTATACATACAGGCCTGGTAATTTGTTTTATCCCTTGTGAGGTATTGTTTGTTAATCTGCATACTGAGCAGTATACATTTTCTCTATAATGGTATGACCTGTTTACTGCCCTCTGGTACTGCTGCCCGTGGATTTCTGTGTATCGATACCTTGCCTTCCCTTGACATCTCTGGATTCTGAGTATGTACTTCTAGTTGAGTTATCAAGTGTACCGTCTACCTGCCTGTCTATTTACCTACCCTGCCTGTGCGATTCTGTTCTTCTGCCACCATTGTGTACCAACCTGTTTCTGCCTGACTATTCTTCATTGTGATACTGAGTGTCAATAAATAATACCCATTGTATTATTAGTCACCTGTGCCAGTCATCGTTACAGTTACAGCATGTGTTCATTTGAGATTCCATGCAAAAACTTTTTTTTGTGAAATGAGGTTCATTGGTCTAACAGAAAATGTGCAATATGCATCAAAACAAAAATAGACAGGTGCATATATCTGGGCACCCCATCATAAATATCACATCAATATTTAGTTGAGCCTCCTTTAGCAGAAATAACAGCCTCTAGACGCTTCCTATAGCCTGTAATGAGGGTCTGGATTCTGGATGAAGGTATTTTGGACAATTCCTCCTTGTAAAACATCTCCAGTTCAGTTAGGTTCGATGGTTGCCGAGCATGGACAGCACCCTTCAAATCACCCCACAGATAAAATTTTGCATACAACTGTAAGGTGCCAATAAAAACAGGGCACATGTGTCTGGATTTGACTTTTTCTCTGTGAAAAAATAAGTAGCCTACGTTAAGCATCTAACATGACATTGCATTGCAACATTGCAACAGCATTGCAATAGCTTCTATTAAACACAGGCTGAGCTAGAAATGTCATCATTCAGCTGAATTTTATCATCACTCCTCAATTAGCCTAGCGTAGCACAATTCATCTAACCTCCTACCAGATTGGACTGTACATTAATCAGTCACAAGACATTCATTATAAGAGTCATATGCTGGTGGTTATGTGAAACCTGGTAATGAGGTCATGTATTCTTCACTGCACAGACACATCCGGTCTGGGAACATGTCCTGCTGTGGAGTTACGGCCTACAACACCAGCAGTTTACAGAAGAAGTGCTGTGCCGGGACTCTGTACGACTGGCAGGGCAGAGAGTCACAGTGCTGTGGGAATGTACTGATAGAGGCCGGCTCTAACCAGACCTGCTGCTCTGCGTCGGGGCTAGCCCTGGTCTACAATACCCAACCAGGATTCACCTGCTGTGGGTTTCACTACACAAATGCCTCCCTTTGGTCTTGCTGCGCTGGAGTCCTGCACCCAAATCTTAAACCAAACACCACCAAGAAGAACAACGATCCAGGTCAGGATCTAATCCAAAATAAATTCAACTTTCCAGCCTTTCTAAGATTAATGCCAAAGTTTCATGTGTCTGATACGGTCTAAGAAATAATAACCTACACATAACATGAATACTGAATTGTGAATCTATGTCATAAATAACTGGGGTGTCGTTTGATGTGTCCTTTGTCTGTCACAGTAACATCTTCTTTAAGTAGACTGTTGTTAATCATACTCAGGTCACAGTAACATCTTCTTTAAGTAGACTGTTGTTAATCATACTCAGGTCACAGTAACATCTTCTTTAAGTAGTCTGTTGTTAATCATACTCAGGTCACAGTAACATCTTCTTTAAGTAGTCTGTTGTTAATCATACTCAGGTCACAAGCTGCTTCCTCTGGGAGATCTGACGTTAGAAGACCTGTGTTACAAAAACGGTAAGACCTCCAGTTCAAAAGACAGGATGAAAGTAACCATGACTCACAAGGATGTAATGTGTGTGTGTATGGGGACAAACTACGTTTGGACATTTGGGCTTTGGGGATATTGGTGATGGAATCTGAATTTGCTGGCCATAGTGTTGTGATCCAGATTGGTCACTGGATCTCAAGTAAGGTAAAATAAAAATAAAAAATATTTTAAGGAGGATATAATGCATGCAGCTACTCTTAGATCAAACTTTACTCATTTAAGGAGGGTATAATGCATGTAGCTACTCTTAGATCAGCTACTCTTAGATCAGCTACTCTTAGATCAAACTTTACTCATTTACATGATGTCTGAAAAGTAACCAGTTCTGGCTGGTTAGAAAAAGGCTGGTAAGATCCCATCTTTGATAAGGGGACAACCTAAAACAGACACAGATGTGCATCTGGTCACAACATAAATATGAACCAACTTATCTAATGTGGCTCATGGGGCTGTGGTCGGCTTAATTAATGGCTGATCCCCACCCATCGACGCACATGTCTGAACTATGGCTGTTGGCAAGAACACTTAAACCAACTACTGTGGGAAAATAGTACTTTCTCTTTCTACAGTACAGTAGCATTCATACACAGAACTAATTGTGTGTGTGTGTGTGTGTGTGTGTGTGTGTGTGTGTGTGTGTGTGTGTGTGTGTGTGTGTGTGTGTGCAGTGTCTCTAGGGATGGTGGAGACTGTGTCTGTGGAGAATAACATCAGGTCCATTGTGATGGTAAACACCATGTTAAAGATGGCCTCAGAGAACCGTGTTCAAGCCCTGCATTACCCTCATTATCTCACATTACCTGACCACTGTGGCTCCCCTGAACTAGTTCCAGGCAACACCTACATCTGGGTGGAAACACCTTCCATGGAGATAAGCTTCATCTCTGATCTCAGCAACTACTCCTCTCCTCTTCACTCTATTCTTTCCATGTGCGGACACTTAATTTAGCCCAGAAGACATTTCGTTTAACAAGACTTGAATTATGTGTATTTAATCTATAGATTAATAACTAGCAATATATATACTTGATTTTATTTTTTTACATTATCTAGCCTGGTCAGTTTTCAATTATGTATGTTGTGGGTCCATGTGGTGTAGTGGGCCACGTCGCTGCATTGCAGGACAGTCTACGCCATGATAGTCATGGGTTCGAGCCTGACAATGGGTACTTTGACGTTCCCCGGGTCTCCTGCATGAGGCAGCGCAAATTGTAATGGCTCTGCTTGGGATTTGGATTGAATAAATCAGATTATCTATCCTACCACGTGGCTCTCCAGCGACTCCTTGTGTTCAGATGGGGCGCCTGTAAATTCAATTGCGGATGTATAGTCAGTGAACGTAATCACCCCATGCATGATCTGACTAAAGGCTTTCGTGTTGGAGGAGCAGGGTGAAAAGAATCAGCGGCTCGGGCGACATGTGGTTGGATGAACCACGATCTGTCCAAGGAGTTACAAACAGAATACAACAAATGTAACTTACATCACATAGATCACCCATAACGTTATACAGATATACATGTATGCCCGACAACTCTCTCCAGTAAGGCAGCGCATTTATACCGACAGCTTAACTAACTACTAGAACATGGCTGAATGTAATCATTAATCAATAGGAACAGATCTATAAGATATTAGCCTAACCTAATCCAAACCCCTATCTTCGCAAGTGCCCAACTGGAGGAGGTGTCAACTTAAAGGGACATAAACAGAATACATATTTCTAATGGAACTAAAACATCATGCAATGAACTAATAACACAAAATCAACTAATACCATTACTTGAGTCCAGTTCTCAGTTCATGTGTGCCAGCCCACACTGGGCTGTCATCACACTAGTACAATATGTCCATTCACAATTAATCTAATTATGACACATTTATACCACATACAGCATGAACCACACATACAATATGAACCACATTGTCTGACACTTAAGGAGATGGATATATTTTTTATCTTTCAACAGAAAGTCTAAAGTTCATAAATGTTCAACCATTATTACTACTATTAGTATTATTATTACTAAGATGATGTAATGCAATAATACCCAACACCATTTGTTATTTTCTGCCTCAATGAGCAGAGAATGTTAGTAAATAAATTAGTGCAAAACTTCTGGTAAAAACAAAAGCGAATACTGAGTCAGTTTATTTATAGATTACATTTAAAAATAACGGAGGATAAGAAAAGTGCTCTACAGAGATTATATAAATATAAATAGTATTATATAAATACAATAGTAAACATTTATGTTTTCACAGTTTACAAGGAAAATTTAAAGCCAATAAAAAAATATATGTTTTATAGCAATGGTGGGGGAGGACCTGATTGTAAGGAAAAGATTATTCCATAGTCTGGGGCCCGAAACCAAAAAGGCCCGATCACCCTTTGATTTCAATAGAGACAAAGAAATATCTAAAAGAAGCTGATCAGATGATCTCAGAATCCTAGACGAGTTATACAACTTTAGGTCAGAAATAAAAAGAGGAGCCAAACCATGTAATGCCTCAAAAACTAGTAACAAAACAAACAATTCTATATTTGACTGGTAACCAATGGAGAGAGGCCAGTATCGGAGTGATATGTTCCCTCTTTTTGGAACCAGTCAGCAGTCTAGCAGCCACATTCTGAAGAAGCTGGAATCTTGATATAAATAACCAGTCATTTCCAGAGTACAATGAATTACAATCATAGAAACAGAATGGACAGAAAGGCCATTGAACTGCTAAGCGTGGTCATTCGATTAGTACACAACAAAATGGCGATTGTTGTTAGTTGTCACGGTGACAACACGTGAATCGGTTTAATGCGGAAGTATGCCACTAGATCTTTGCAATGGAATGGTACACATAAAAATGGCTGCCGCTGTTTTTTTTAAATTGGAATGGCCTTTCTATACATTCTATTTCTATGGTTACAATAATTAAATCTGGATGAAATTAGAAAATGTATAACGAGCTCCAAATCATTAGGAAGGGTTTTAATTTTGAAATAGTCCTCAATTGGAAAAAACTGCCCCTTAAAACCAAACTAATTTGTTTGTCAAATTTTAACCCAGAATCAAAGATACATTTCTGGCAAAGGGACACACTTTTGTGGACAAGGTTCCAAAGTTTTTGCTCATATCATGAATTGATTTGGGAGAGCCAAACCGTACAACTTCAGTTTTACTCTCATTGATTTGGAGAAAGTTTTTAGCCGCCCAGCACTATATCACTATATCAAAAAGGCAATCAAACAAGATCTTCAAGGAGTTAGCAACACCAGTTTTTAGTGGTATGTACAGCTGGTTATCATCCGCATAACAGTGATACGAAATGTCATGTTTATAGAGAATGGAGCATAAAGGGAGCATATAATAGGAAAATAATATAGGCCCCAAAATTGAACCTTGAGGTACCCCACAAGTAATTGCTACAGAGGAGGAGGATACACTTCCAACATCAACAGAGAAGGATCTATTATTTAAATAAAACTTAAACCACTGCAGGGCAACAGCCTGAATCCCAACCCTATATTCAAGGCAACCCAACAAGATCAACAGTGTTGGAAGCAGCAATAGGATCAAGCAGGAGTAAGAGAGCACAATTGCCAAACAGCAACAAATCATTCAATACCTTAAGAAGTGTTATTTTTGTGCTATGCCATTGTCACGCTTGATCAATAGGAATTATGCAGGGAGCCAGGTAGTGAAAATAGATAACAGAATTATGGAAAATTAAACAATCCCGTAGGAGATAAAACAAACTGAAACTTAGGAATAGAAAATAACAAAATGGAACGGAGAACTTGTATAAAAAGCAATCTCCAAAAACAAGGCAAACTTGAATAATCAGGATACAAAGTACTCACAAGAACCAGCGTAGTCAGGAACAGGCGACAGGCTGTTAACATGAATTGACAAAACCATGACCAGTAGTCATGTGAAGATTAGGTTTTTTAATAGAAGGCTGAATTACAGCATGTTGAAAACTGGATGGAACAGAGACATTAATGAGAGAAATATTTACTACAGACAAGAGGCAAGGACCAATACTATCTAGCACCTCTTTTAAAAGACAAAGAAGCGACAATTTCTGCAGGAGAATAAGTACGCTTTATCCCTGAGATTTTAATCAAAGTTTTAGTGCTATGTGCATTTTTAGCTATTAGGTCTGAAAAATGCTTTGCCTTTGATGCTTTAACAAGGTGTTCATAGGCTATGATATATACTTAATATGCCTAAAATGAATGTAAATTAGATAATGATGAGACTACCTTAGTGTGTGCGTGGCCAAAGGGTGTGATTGTAGTGTCATCCAGCAAATCTAAACATGTAGCATTTGTTACACATCTTTGGCACTTGAAGTGGAACCATGGTCAGCTTACATTAAAATAGAATCACTGGCACCAGTAGTTTGTTTGGAATATAAACGAGAACCGATAAGGGTATTTTTGCATCAGTTCATCCAGCGTCATGTTTTTTACATTTTTGTCAATGGGAGGTTTACTTATTAGTCCAAGGTAGGGTTGTATAACTTAAATTCCAATATTTCTCAGTGATTTAGAACGAGGTCTTAAAGATGTCAGAAGATAAAGTGGTGCTGTTCGTACCGTGTTAACAATCAGGGCATTTAGTTGCCAAAATATGGTCTATACTCGTCGCTGGGTGGTGCTAGACCACTTTAAAAAACCAGGAGATTGCAGTTCTAATGCCTCCTAGATATGTTTTTTGGGGACATAGACTGATATACATTTAATGGAATTGTATTATTATACACAGTAGAATAATTTTCTTAATTTAAATAACTCCTTGTTTGTTTTAAAGCAGCTTTAGAAAAGCAAATAAATTATGTAGACTACTGCGTCTATATTCTCCAATCAGAATGCGTCCCTGAATCCTTTCCACTTACAAATGTATACTGTAGGTAATTAAAGATGTATTTTTATCTGTCACCCTTTGTGCTGACCAGACCAGACTGAGATCATGAAGAAGTTGGCAGAGAAAAGTGTGGATCATTTTTGTAGAAAGGTGACACTTTTAATCTCCCCTCGGCCAGACCTGCTCTGATGGCCAAATAGCTATAGTCATTGTGTTACTAAACCCACAACCCCCCACGTGCTGATTACATGAAACTATTCCCAAGAAACTACTTGTTTTTTATTTATCTCTCTAAAACATTTTTTTTATTTACTACATACTAAGCTTGGGTTACCATAGCGGCTGAGCAATTTATTATTTATTTTGTATTAGAATTATGGTATAATGTATTGTCTGACTGGGGAGTAGGTGAGAAAAACCTGAAAAAAGATAGAAAATTGTTTTATTCACGAAAACACTTGCACAAAATAAAGCAGCCACGATGGGCAAAAGTAGAGATACTATACAATGTGACATGACATACAAGTGTTTTGTTTTTTTTAGGAGAACGATCAGATTTAGTATTGACATAGGTATTGTCTTCGTTATGACACATGCATCTTTTTTTTGTTATATTATTGCTTTCTATATTTTACAACCATACTAACCATTACCAGACCAATTGTTGTGACCGAATACATTTTGTCATTTTAATATTTACCTCTAGCTTATAGCTTTTTTATTTTCCTCAATCATTCGTTTTCCATTTATCACCAAATTCATATAATTCAATGTGTTATTTTTACAATATTTGCAAATCTAATGAGCCTTTTACAGATCTTGGTTTTGTTTAATCAACTCTTTATTTAACATATTGTTCATCTATCTCTTAGCCACAGCCATACTGGATTTCTATTTGCCATGTATATTTCTACTGCACTGTGATGGTTCACATTAATATGAAAACATTTTATTGTCAATAACTCTACCAATTTTGAATTAAAGATACATATTTTTGCTAAAATAATTATCATATTATTGATTGACTGACTATTACATTTTAAGTCTCCAAGTATTGCTATCTGTATTGTTAATTCAAGAGAAATATTGCATTTATTCATCCATTCCTGTACATGTGACCAAAAACATGCTACATGTGGACAGTACCAAAAAAGATTATATATCAACTCTGCTTCCTCTGAGCAAAATCTGCAGAGTTGGGAACATTGTATTCCCCATGTATATATTCTATTTTTTGAGTCTGATGTTGTTTTGTGTATTAATCCAAAAGCAATATGCCATTGGATCTGAACATCAAAAAATGTTGTAATTTATATGGAACAGCGACCAGTTTTTTTGTTCTTAAATGGAATTGGTATATTTCTTTGTTATCCGTATTTTCTTCATCCATTTGTAATATTTGATACATGGTTGACAGCCAAGATCTGTCGTTTTCCCTTCTTGTACTTTCTTCTTCCAAGTATATGGTATTGCTACAGTTATTTGATTATGTTTTTGTTAAATGTATGTAAGGCATAACTCCACCAGATTCATTTATAATATCATTTACAAACATTATTCCTTTTCCAAACATCTTATCAAATTATACAGACTTTTTATCTGTATTTTTTAGTATATGAGAGTTTTGTCATGGTTGACGTAGGTGTAGTGGTGTAAGACAGAGAGGGACACCAAGGCAGATAGATGGGTTCTTTGTAGCTTTTACTTGTTGATTCTTCAGAAACATACATAAACAGAGTCGGTTGCAGGGTACAACTGGAGCAATGCCTAAATATATACAGCTTTCCAAATGCTACTCTGCTCTCAGTGCTATCAACAGTGGCATGGGACACTGACAGGCTTAAACATATAAATACAGGACATACGCATACACTTCCCAACTCCTAGCGACTCAATTTTCACAACCTCTCTGAAACGTAGCTCCTGGATAATCTTCAAATGAAGCCACAATTTAACATGGATATATGATATCACAAACAATGATTGACACCTCTCTCTCAATCTGTCCAGCTCATATGCAGTACCTAAACTAGATAAGTATGCACAGCTGCATGCTGTTACTAATCAGAGCACAGTATACCTAGCAGGAACAGACTGGGAGCGAGGTGTCCCATCTTAAAGGGATAGTCACCTATTTTTAACTAGAACTAAAACACCATGCAATTGCAATGAATATGTAAACACAAAGTAACGAAATCTTTTAAAAGTTTCCTTTCTAAATATCTGAAAATGGGCAGTTGTAATTTGTAGAAATGGGAAAAGGTCCTTACTGAACAATGGGTGAAATACTCTTATTAGCTTACTAGAGAACCATTTAGGATTTAGGTAAATCTTTTGCATAACTGATGCTTTTAAGGAAAGGTCCAAAGCTTTAATGTTGACCTACGTGTTCATATTCATTATACAAGTATGCTCTTTTTAGGGCGTTTTCACACCGACAGCCTTTAGGTTGGTTGAATTGAACTAGAGTTTGCTTGAGCCCTTGTTTCGGTTTGTTTGTGTCGGTCAGAATGCAACAATCGCATTCAGGTGCGCACCAAATTGATCGGTCTGAGACCTCCAAAAATTGGTGATCTCGGTCTGCACCATCTAGCGAACTCTGGAATAGGTATAGGAAATTGGTTGAAATAGCTGGAAGAAACATCAGCTCACGCATTTTGGTCTGGCTAGAAACAACGCAGACTTGACCAAATGTTTGTTTGCAACATTGTAACAATTTATTGCCTTGTGCGGACTAAATAACTGAACTATAGGTGTGAAAACGCCCTTATTTTGTCTGGCTTACCATTCCATATAAAGTTTAATATTTTTTGTTCATAGTATTTAAAAGACATGTAATTGGATTTAGGCAAAACCTTAAGTATATAAGTAAACTGTGATATAAATAGAGAGTTAATTAAGGAGATTTGACCTAAATAGGTAGGTGCTGTCCTTTCCAGGGTAGCAATAGTTTATCTATTTTAGCAAGTTTTTTAATAATCATTTTCTTGAATACAACTCAATCCTTCATATGTATACCCAGTATGTCCACATCCCTCACAGCCCACTTTATGGTAATCTACACTGCAATATAAAATTTGAATCTTTTACTGCTCCAATACGTAATCTAGTACACTTATCATAATTAGATCTTAATCCAGATATGATTGAAAAGGTGTCTAGATCCCTTAGGAATCCGGCATTGGTTTTTAGGCCCTTAATGTTGTTATTCGTTCATTTTATTGCCCAACATTTCAATTGCAATAGTAAAAAGGTAAGAAGACAGTGGACAGCCCTCCTTAACTCCTCTTGACAGATTGAAATCTAGCGAGATACAGCCATTATTTATAATTTTACATCTAGGGTTACTATATATAACTTTAACCAATTTTATAACAGTTTTCAAAATTGAAATATTCCAAGCATTTATATATAAAGTCTAATCGAACTTTAAAGTCTTTTTCAAAATCAGCTATGAAAACTAGGCCCGATAATCCAGATAATTCATTGTGTTCTATTGTTTCAAAAACGTGTCTTATATTGTCTCCAATGTATCGTTCATGCATGAAGCCTGTCTGATTAGGGTTAATAATATCTGATAAACTTTTTATTTCTAAGAGCTATGCATTTGGTTAAAATGTTGGCATCACAGCATTGCAGTGAAGGATGCCTCCAGTTTTTCTAATATGCAGGGTCTTTATATGCTCCAGCATATTAGGCCTTCTTGAAATTAAGCCTTCTTGTTGTGTCTGACAATTTACCGTTTACATACAAATGTATACTCAGTCTCTTCTGTCTTGATGATGAAGCCACATCACATTCAATATCCTCTCTTGCAATGCACTGAGGGAAAAATCTCCTTGCATGCCTTATCCAACCTTGACATTTCTCTGCACCTATTTCTTGACCAGCAGCAGTCATTGTATTCCGCAAGGGCATCTGCTCATAGGGACGGTGATCATATACCTTCCACGTCCAAGCAATGAAGAACTCCTCTTTGGGATTCGAAAATGGGGTATATACTGGCAGGAATTGCATCATCAGGCGAGAGTGGTGGAACACCACATTGTCCCAGATAATGACGAAGAGGGGCATGCCAGGCCTCAACCAGCCCTCTCTCCTCAGTTGGGATCAGCCTGTCATGAAGTCTATCCAGGAATGTTATGATGCCTTCCATTTTTGTTGAAGACTGCTGAATACACCTGTGGCCTTTTAAAGTGCTTATGGTTGATTGGTGTGTTTCCAATTAAGCACCTAAGAACTGTGTTTACTCAGTTGGTTCATAGTTATCATATTTTGGATGACAATGTCTTGAAATAGCAAAGCAGTGACATTATGTAAGATTTCTGTGTCTATTGTAGAGAAGTGTGTTTAGTGTTTTTGCAAATCACTATGTGGTGTTATGCTAAATGTGTGAGGATGAGAATATGTTTATAGTTTTGAAGATCTGACATGAGGTTTTGCCACGTGAGTGTCAGATTGAACTATTGTGGTGGAATTTCCATTCATGATGCATTGTACTTTTCATTAAACATGTTTGGACCAATAGGATGCCTTATATCTACACCTTGAGTGTCACATTGAAGTATTGAACAATATATTAATTATGTAATCAATATATTAATCATGTGTTTAATCAAATGATATGTTAACATTATAAATAACAGTGTAATCAGCACAACTTTTGAGTATTATGAACATACATATATTGGAAACATATGAGCTGAAAAGACATGTATTGAAATACTATTAGAGCCTGTTAGAACTAAATGAGACCTTGAAGGCCTCACTGTTTTTGTAGACTGTATAATTATTAATCTGCTATAAGAGCACCTGGTAATGCAATAGTATCAAGTCACAACGGTGCATTTTAATACCCTCAAGCAGGAGGCCTCAGGAGAACTGTTGGGTGAAACAGGCCTGAAAGCCTCATTGCTTAAGGAGTTCTGGGTTTTGTGCCACCAAGTACATCATGGGATCATTGTGATGTTTCTACCAAGGGCATCCGAGAGCACGTGTACACACATGTATACACGTGTGAACACATTAACATAAATTAACATAAAGGGATGACCAATTACATCATGGTTTGAAATAGTGAAAGTTAATGGTTGAAAAGGTCACGGGGTTGATCAGGGCCGCCCCAGTAATTATCATACGGGTGGGAAAAACTGATAAGGGTTCATATAAAAGGGATGTACAACCTTGATGTCTCTGGTATTCTTCGAGTATTCTGATGCTGAAGATGCTCGGCTTTATGTTTGCTCAATAAAGTATTTTTGGATCATAAGAACTGCTGTATGGAATAATTCTTTGAATTTGGATAATTGATATTTCTCAATATTTATCGTATAGGGATTATTATCCACCACACTATCTGTGTGTACTTTTACAATTTTGTGTGTAAACATTTGTAAAAAACTGTACCATTAAATAATTAATAAATTGCATGTGCTTTGCACATTCTTATTATGGACTTAGCCCCCCCATACAGCACAATCCTACAATCGCCTTTGGTTGTGTTAGAAGTAATGTCAGCAACATAGTGCCCTGTATTCCACTGCTGGTTTGCTTTTAAAGCTAAAGCAGTGTTGGGCTTGGTTAGTCTCTGGGTGACCAATGCTGCTGGAAGTGCGGTTGGAGGGCCAGTAGGGGGCACTCTTCCCTCTAGTCTAAGATCATTCCCAATGCCCCAGGGTAGTGATGGGGACCTCTGCCCTGCGTAGAGTGCTGTCTTTTGGATGGGATGATAAACGGGTGTCCTGACTCTCTGAGGTCATTAAAAATCCCATGGCACTATTCGTAACAGTAGGGGTGTTAACCCCGGTGTCATGGCCACATTCCCAAACAGGCCTCACTTCAATCATGGCCACCTGATAATCCCCCTTCTTCCTAATTGGCATATATATCTTCTCACCTCAACCTAATAGCTGATGTGTGGTGAGTGTTCATATATACCTACTCATCTCTCCACCTGATCAACTGGTGTGTGGTGAGCTTTCTGCAGGCAATATGGCCACGCTGAATCACCCAAGCGGTTTTTCCCCCTCACTGTGTAACATGTTTTGGGTTCTTTGAGAAGCCCTTTCAATTTGAACTAATTATTATTATTATTAATGTTGGTATTAATAAATATTAGTGGTGCAACGGATCGTCACTGATCCGTGATCCGTTCGGATCAATATCTTCGGTTCGGGACACACGTGATCCGCGGATTGATTACTGAAATAAAAAAAGTTTTGCGCATGTTCAGTCTGCTCACAGCATGGTCATGGCGAGCGGAGGAACGGAGGAGCTTAGACGTCCCGCGTCATTTAAATCCCCTGTATGGGAGAATTTTGGCTTCCTTGTTAAATATAATGAAGGAAAGAGGTTAGTGGATAAAACCGTGACAGTGTGTAGGCACTGTGGCACAAGAAAGCGATATGACAGTGGAAACATCAAGCATGGCCACGCATTTGAAGCGACATCACCCCGGTGTTTCACTGACAGGAGTGA
>JACXGM010004659.1:5925-29588 GCA_016801145.1 Umbra pygmaea | reverse complement strand
GTAAGCTGGGCTGGACCTTTAATTTGCTCTGCTTGTGGAGCTTTGAAGGGGAAAAAAGGCAGCTGCCTGTAACCGCCCGGCTGCGTGTGCCTGCATGAGCTAGCCAGAGAGCTAGCTAGCACTGCGCTCACAGCCGAATGACTGGATGATCCATGGATGGTTTTTGCTGGAAGGAAGACACTGACTTCATTCACCCTGTTTGGATGTATTATGCTAGGAATATTCCTGTGGAATAAAAGCGAGGGAGAGTAGCGGCAACGCCACTGAGGTAAATCTGTAACATTTACCTTCTGCGTGCAGTGATGCCCTGGCTTCCGGGATTAGGGGTGGGGGGTATGGGATAGAATGAGAGAAGGAGATGAATGACAGAAAATTGAATTGAATTGACAGAGAAAAGATAATATTTCTGTGCATTATTCAAAATAAATTCAGATTGAATCGTTGCTGATGCAAATTGATGGTGAGCTGTGTGTGTGTGTCTGATGGCATAACAAATTGCCTTTCAGTGGTGTTTGTGTTATTGAGTGTGTTAGTGTGTTTGAAACAGAGCAGCCCATCTGTTTGTGCATGTGTGTGTTTGGCTGTATGCTGAGACAGTGTTTGGATAGCAGAGTGGCTGATTTAAACGCTGATCTGTTGACACACTCGCCTATTGTTGAAGGACGTTATCCCTTATGGCTGCCCAGCGGCGCATGGAAATACTGCTATAAAGCATCTATTGGCTCTCTCTCTGTCTTTCTATCTGTCTTTCAATCTGTCTTTCTCCATCTTTGTTTCCGTATTCCTGTCCTTCTCTCCATCACCCTGCCTGTTTTACCCTTTATCTTAATCTTAATGGAATGTTTAAAGCCATTTTCTGCCTTTCATCTTGCATGCTGACCAACCTTTCAGTAGAGACAGAAGAAAAGAAACCAAGCATTTGAGTCGATTTGATTTGATTCCGCAAGGTTTTTCGGATGGTTAAGCTTAAGATTGTGTTTTTCAACCCTCCTCCTGCCCCCCCCACCCTTTCCTCCCCCTAAGAAAGGAGAGAGGGGGAACAGCAGAAGGATAGCGGCTGAGACTCAGCTGTGTTGTGTCGCGGAGCTGAAAGACTGGCCTGTTGTGTGGGGCTGCATTGTATGGCTCTTCTCTCCCCACTCTACTGCTTTCTATTGATGTCCGCGCCATCTAGCTTGCATCTAGACCAACACAGTTGGGGACCTGCTTCCCCCAAAACAGCACACTCGATAAACACCCTGGCCTCATCCCCCTTCCTAGCCTCTAACAGAGAATTGAAATTATGTAGATAAGCAGAGAGAAAAGATTTTCTGTGTCATGGCGTCATCGTAGCTGGTAACATCAAGGCCCCTGAGAGAAATGTCAAGACCCCTCAGAGTACACCGATGTTTGTTTAGCAAGTAGCCAGTTGTCAGTTGTGTGTGTGACATGCTTATTCTTTCAGTCCAAACCCCAACCAGCCACTATCATGGCCCCATTTGACCTATGACTTTGCTTCTCCATGGCGTCTTATAGGACTATGTGGTTGGTTGCCTCATCATATATGCCACCAATAGATCATATCAAGATAGTGCCAATGTTCCGTGTTTCGGTTCTACATGTTTTTGACCCTCAATGCAATCTAGTTATGTGTTTAATTGTTTTTCTAGTGTTTATGATTTCCATTCTTGTGCAGTCAGCTCACCTGACAACTTATGACCAACAATCCCTTATGGAAATCAGAATGACATTCCTTACCTCAATCTCGGTATTTACTTCGGAGACAACCCGGATGCACAGGACATACTCTTTGCGCCACTAGTCAAGAGCCCATTGTTTTGCGATGACGCAAACAAAGATGTGGTGTCAGAATTCTCATCCATCTGAAGAAAAGAGAGCATCAAACACTGCTTCCATACACCCTTCTGACTAATGTTAATTTTCTGGAGAACAAGATGGACGACTTACAAGCAAGATTATCCTATCACTGTATTATGTTATCATACTATGTTTTTCGGAAACCTGACAGACCAAGGACATGTTTATAGAGCTAGAAGGCTTCTCACCACAATAGAATGTCTAACTCTGGTACCACGTTTGGCCAATCAAAATGTGAATTTTTTTACATATTCTCTCCGTTCTCACAGAAAACTTACTGGAAATGAGCAATTGTTTACAATTTAAAGTACTTGGGAAATGTTTAGTTCAGGGATAATATGCTAGGTTAGGGAGGTTAAGGTTAGGGTAAAGTGAGGTTAAGGTTAGGGTAAGGTTAAGTTAAACAGACTTTATTTACATTTCGTAAATGTCACACATTTTTTTACGACTAGGATGACTACTGCCATGTCGCACTGACACAAATACACACACAATAAAGTGCTTGGAAGTACTGGTCATGCTCCGCATCTAATCCATTATCCCAGACAACGTAGCCCCTTAACAATTGTCACATCACCAGGTCAAGTGATGATGCTGTATCTACTGTCTTTCACTTTGCACAGAAAAAGAACACCTGTTGGATATTATTGTTCAATAACTACAGCTCAGCATTCAACATCATACCTCCCTCCAAGTGCACTGTGAGATTGAACACCTTTCTGTATACCCGGGGACTCGACTTCCTGTCAAGGTGCCCCCAAGTGGTTCACATGGGCAACAACACTTCCAACACATTGACCCTGAATTTAGGAGCACCACCAGGGTGAGTACTCAGCCCACTCCTCTACTCCCTGTTCACAGATGACTGCAGCTGCAACACCATCATCAAATTTGCTGATAACACAACAGTGGCACAGAAGAGGTAAATGACCTAGCAACTTGGTGCCAAGCAAACAACCTCACATCAGCAAAACCATGGAGCCGATTGTGGACTACAGGATGCAGAGAGTACGCCTCCATCCTCCTCAAGTAGAGAACTTCAGGTTTATCTGGTTTCACATCAGCAAGGACCTAACTTGTTCCAAAAACACATACAAATTTGTAAAGAAATGTGGCAGCTCTTTTTGAGGGACAGTTTTTACCCAGAAGTCATAAGAGTACTCAATAGCTGAACTGGCACAAATCCCTGTGTAGATATTGCCTGTGAATCCCAAACCGACACCTACGCCGTCGCTCGGAGTGCCCTCTGATTCTTCACCCTTGAGCATTTTCACTCCCTCAGCTTTGGGACACCTGTGCAATTGTCCGAGCTGCATGCACTTAATTAATTAATTTGTTCCCTATTTAAGTTCTATCATTGTGTCATGTTGTGTATTGAAGAGGATTATTCTGCGTTCGTCCCATAAGGCAGTTTTAATTAGCATAAGTGGTTTTCCTGATTAAAGTATGTTTTGTTCACCAAGTATACTTTGCGTCTGTCTCGGAATCCACACTTTAGCACCATAAATAGCTTTAGTCGTGACAATCAGTATATTGAAAAAAAACATACAGCCAAAAAACGGAACTTGTGTCAGTGTCCAATTATTTCTGGACCTGTATATTAGCAATGACAGATCTTGGGGGTTTAATGTATATTATCAATATTTCACAGCTAAGCGTGTCCAGGCACTGCACAAAGAACAGTTCTGAGCCATGGTTTACTGGCCATAATGCCACAGACGTAACAGCTGCATTGATAGCATCAATGATGTGAAAGGACAGGATAATGTAGCCTGCTTATGTCTTGATAACATCATTGTTGTGGATGGATAGGATACTGTAGCCTGCTAATGTCTTGATAACATCATTGATGTGAATGGATAGGATATGTAGCCTGCTTATGTGGTGATAGTATCAGTGATGTGAATGGATAGGATACTATAGCATCATTGTTGTGGATGGATAGGATACTCTAGCCTGCTTACTTGTTGATAGCATCATTGATGTGGATGGATATGATACGTGTTGAAACCATCATTGATATGGATAGAAAGGACATTGTAGCCAGCCCTGGGTTTGTGGTTGATATGTTCCTATCTCCTTACAGTGTATTAGCAGAGCTCTTGTTGTATAGACCAACCATTTAAGTGCTGTCTCAATCAATTCTGTACTGTAATTGGTTTAGAGGCCCTTGAGAGAGACAGACAGAGAGAGGGGGGGAGACAGACAGATAGAGAGATATCAGGGCTCTGTCTGAGTTTGACCTGTAGCTGCTCTGTTTTTGCCTGGCGATGCAAGTGAAAATCTTTCTCTGCTATATTGTTCCTTTGAAGTTGAAAATTAGGTTGTTATAGCAGTGTGGGTGTGGCATGGCATAGCGTTTGACTTTTGCCAAGATTTCTGGTAGCGGAGCAAGATCTGTGTGGCTGTCCATCCATCTGTATGTATGTCCGCTCCACTGTATGTGTCTTTTTGTTTGTCTTTCCGAGATGGCCTTGGTGATAACTACCGGCACATTGTACCCTGTTTGTATAGTATGTCACAACATACACACATCAACTTTGTTTGTCATGCAAACACACAACTGCTACCTTAACCTTCCTAATGTGGAGTGGACTATTCGCATGTGAAAATGGTGACATGGTGGAATAAGATCCGTACTTGAGGGGTGTATGAAACAACAAGCAAGGAACTTAACTGGAATTGCTCTTGTAAGTCACTATGGATAAACAAATATGTTATCTGAATACAATGTAAATGAAAATGTGTATTGTACATTTCAGGGTTAACCATTTGTTCCCTGTTATTTATGTAAACTGTGGCTACTGCGTTCACCTCAGCACACTGACTTTCTGCTGCAACGATGCTCAGCTTTAATAAGGAAACTGTCTTGTGACACTGAGGTTATCCTCAAGTCAGTTGTACTGAGCTGGGAAAATATATCTGGAACACACCACATAAAATCCACCCCCACGCCAAACCAGCATGGGTTGAGAGTGGCAGATGTTTAGTTGGGCGTGTGTATGTGTGCTTGTGTGTGTGTATCCATGTGTGTTAGACAATGGGTGGAAGCCGCCCAGACCGTCAACAGCAGGAAGGCGATTCAGGATATCACATGTCACCAGACTGCTATTGTTAACACAATGGGAGAGTACATCTATCCACTTCGCTTCATCTGTGTGTAGATTTTTCTAGATGTTGCAATTGCCTTACAGTCTCTGCAACGGTGGCACAATATATTCTCCTTAGAATGTGAGTATGTGGTTTTATTTACACAGGTAAATACGTATCTAATAAATAAACCAACAGACTGATAAATATGGATAAAAATGTAAAAAGCCCCATAGCCATGTGTTATTTTAAGGCAATGATAAATAATAAAAAATATTTTTATTTTTAGAAAGCCGATAGCTGGTCAATTACAGTAAATAAAGTAGTTCTTTAAGATTGGTAAGTCATTGGAGAATGGATGGTAGATAAAGCCATGGCAACATTCTCACAGCAGATGTATGTGAAGGGACATCAATGTAGATCATCACTGAACCATTGATACAAGACAGGATGGATCCATGCTTTCATGTAATTTATGCCAAATCCTGACCTGACCATCTGAATGTGGCAGGGGAAATTGAGGCTCATCAGACCAGGCATTGTTTTTCCAATCTTCTGTTGTCCAATGTTGGTGGGCCCGTGCAAATTGTAGTCACTGTTTCCTGTCCTTAGCTGACCGGAGTGTCACTTGGTGTGGTCGTCTGCTGCTGTAGCCCATCTGCTTCAATGTTTAACGTGTTGTGCGTTTAAAGATGCTTTTCTGCATACCTTGGTTGTAACAAGTGTTTATTTGAGTTAATGTTGGCTTTCTATCAGCTTGAACCAGTATGGCCAATCTCCTCTGACCTCTGCCATCAACAAGGCATTTTTACCCAGAGAACTGGTGCTTACTGGATATTTTCTCTTTCTAACTATTCACTGTAAACCATAGAGATGGTTGTGTGTGAAATTCTTAGTAGATCAGCACTTTCTGAAATACTCAAACCAGCCCTTCTGGCACCAACAAACATACCACATTCAAAGTCAATTAAATCACCTTTCTTCCCCATTCTGATCCTTGGTTCGAATTTCAGCAGATCATTTTGACAATGTCTACATGTCTAAATGCTTGAATTTGCTGCCACATGATTGGCTGATTAGATATTTCTATTAATGAGCAGTTGAACAGGTATACACAATGATGTGTCTGGTGAGTGTGTGTGTGTGTGTAATGGAAGTGAAAGGGGAAGGTTTAGGTGTTTTAATTACCTCATAACATTGACAGGAAACACAATTGTTGGTGAGGTTTATGTGCTTTAAATTTGCCTGTACACGTTGACTACAGTACATGTTGGCTACAGTACCATGTAGGCTACAGTACATGTTGATTACAGTACCATTTAGGCTACTGTACCATGTATACTATAGTACATGATGGCTACAGTACCATGTAGGCTACAGCACATTTTGGCTAAAGTACCATGTAGGCTAAAGTACCATGTAGGCTACATTACCGTATAGGCTACAGTACATATTGGTTACATTAACATGTAGGCTACATTTCCATGTAGACTATAACACATGTTGGCTGCAGCACCATGTAGGCTACAATACATGTTGACTGTAGCACCATGTAGGCTACAATACCATTTAAGCTACAATACAATGTAGGCTACAGTACGATGTAGACTACAGTACATGTTGGCTAAAATACCATGTAGGCTACAGTACATATTGGCTACAGTACCATGTATGCTACAGTAAATATTGGCTACAGTACCATTCAGACTACATTACCATGTAGGCTACATTACCAATTATGCTACAGTATCATGTAGGCTACAGTATGTGTTGGCTGCAGCACCATGTAGGCGACAATACATGTTGACTGCAGCACCATGTAGGCTACAATACATGTTGACTGCAGCACCATGTAGGCTACAATATCATTTAAGCTACAATACCATGTTGGCTACAGTACCATCTAGACTACAGTTCATGCTGGCTAAAATTTCATGGATGCTAAAGTACATGTTGTTTACAGTACCATGTAGGGTACAGTACATGTTGGTTACAGTACCATGTAGACTAAATTACATATTTACTACAGTACATGTTGGTTACAGTAACATTTAGGCTACAGTACATGTTGGTTAGAGTACCATGTAGGCTAAATTACATATTGACTAGAGTACTATGTAGGCTACTGTACCATGTAGGCTACATTACCATGTAGGCTACTATACATTTTGGCTAATGTGCCATGTAGGCTACATTTCCATGTAGACTATAGCACATGTTGGCTGCAGTACCAAGTAGGCTACAATACATGTTGGCTGCAGCACCATTTAGGCTACAATACCATGTAGGCTACAGTATGATGTAGACTACAGTACATGTTGGCTACAGTACCATGTAGGATACAGTACATATAGGCTACAGTACCATGTAGACTATAGTACCATATAGACTACATTACATATTGGCTACAGTACCATGTAGGCTATAGTACCATGTAGACTACATTACATCTTGGCTAATGTACCAAGTATGCTACAGTACCATGTAGGCTACAGTATATTTTGGCTGCAGCACCATGTAGGCTACAATACATGTTGGCTGCAGCACAATGTAGGCTACAATACATGTTGGCTATAGTACCATATAGACTACAGTTCATGCTGGCTAAAATACCATGTAGGCTACAGTACATGTTGTTTACAGCACCATGTAGGGTACAGTACATGTTGGTTACAGTACCATGTAGGGTACAGTACTATGTAGGCTACTGTACCATGTAGGCTACATTACCATGTAGTATACAGTACCATGTATACTATAGTACATGTTGGCTACAGTACCATGTAGGCTACAGTACATTTTGGCTAAAGTACCATGTAGGCTACAGTTCCATGTAGGCTACAGTACCATGCAGGCTACATTACCATGTAGGCTACAATGCATTTTGGCTAAATTGCCATGTAGGCTACAGTACCATATAGGCTACATGTCCATGTAGGCTACAGCACATGTTGGCCAAAGGACCATGTAGGCTACATTACTGTGTAGGCTACATTACCAAGTATGCTACAGTACCATGTAGGCTACAGTACATGTTGGCTGCAGCACCATGTAGGCTACAATACATTTTGGCTGCAGCACCATGTAGGCTACAATGCCATGTATGCTACAGTACCATGTAGACTACAGTACATGTTGGCTAAAATACCATGTAGGATACAGTACATATTGGTTACATTACCATGTAGACTACATTACATGTTGGCTAAAGTACCATGTAGGTTACAATACCATTTAGGCTACATTACCATGTAGGCTACAGTACATTTTGGCTAAAGTACCACATAGGCTACAGTAAAATGTAGGCTACAGTACAATGTAGGCTACATTACCATGTAGGCTACAGTACATGTTGGCTAAAGTACCATTTAGGCTACATTACCACATAGCCTACTGTACATGTAGGCTACAGTACCATGTAGATTACAGTACATGTTGGCTATCATACCATGTAGGCTACAGTAAATATTGGCTACAGTACCATGCAGGCTACGGTACATATTGGATACAGTACCATGTAGGCTACAGTACCATGTATACTACATTACATGTTGGCTTTAGGACCATGTAGGTTACAATACCATTTAGGCTACATTACCGTGTAGGCTACAGTACATGTTGGCTAAATTACCGTGTAGGCTACATTACTACGCAGTCTACTGTACATGTTGGCTACAGTACCTTATAGGCTACACTACTATGAAGGCTACAGTACATGTATTGCAGTCTCAGTCACACCATGCTCACTTTTAGATCAAACAAATATTCAGTGGTTCACACAGTGATATAATATTTAATCTGCACTGATAACCTCTTACTCCGATGTTCTGACAACGAAATAAGATTTACACTGTTTTGTGTGCCTGTTGTATTTGTATTGTCAGTGGAATGTCACACTCTAGACTAAAATGTGAACAGCACATTTTATTAGAATAATAGTGCATCAGTTATGCAAGTCATTATATTTAAATTGGTTAAACTCTCCTGAACAACATTATCCCCTTAACCAGCAATTATAGGAACATTGGAGATGCAGAGTTCAGCATTGCCAGACAGTCCATTTCCATCTTACAGTGTACATACAGTATACCTTATTTTCATTACCTACAGTACAGTACTTCATCATTCTTGTTGTGCCACACTGTTACAGACTGATCAAGGCTGGTCACAGTTGTATTTCCACTACCATGAAATTGGAGATTGGGTTGCACATTTCAATTCAAGGGTGTGAATGAAAGTGCAAACCTTCCTCTCCCAAAGTCTAACTACTGTGCTATTTTATTTTTTTAATCTTAGAACAATAGGAAGCATAGGCTAGGGAGATTGGTTGAACAACAATGTGAGCTAACTAAACAAACACATATTGGCCATTTAATTTCTCTGTATGTAACCCACCCACTGACCTTCTTTGACCCAGACCCGGAGTAGGTACATTTTTCTTCCAATATAGCATGACTGCGTGCTTACTTGGGGGCTTGATGGGTGTAAATGGAAAATCCAACCAAATTGTGATATTTGTGGTATACCACTCCACGGCACTCTAATGGAAAAGGGGCAATATTGTACTATGGTTTACCTCACACCTATGTACTCAGATTCATACCTGGTTAGATCCCGCTATACATACGTAGCTACTGCTACAGTTCTTCCTGGGTTGGCTGTATACCGATTACACTGGAGCATTTTGGGTTGTCATAGAGACTAATTATTTTCTCTGAGATCCTAAATATTTCTGATACAAGATCAAAAGTGCACACCAATCTATAAATACCATAGTGAGATCAGTTCTTACTGCCATAGTCGCTTTGCACTTAACTTTGGAACTAAAGGCTCAACACAAAGGCTTCCTGAAATAGAATAACATGTCTGTTTTTGATTGTTGAGCTTTTAGAGAAACAATGCTATTTTGGAATGTGGCCTATCAAAAAAAGGACATTTCACAATTATCTCTCCACATTACAGCCAAAGTGGGGCCCTGTGGATTGCCAATGATTCAGTAGCCAGATGGCATTGAAATCTGCTTTTTCTAATGCCAAACAATAAATGAAGGTTGAAGGTTGTGCCCTACACTTCTACATTCTCTTATGAGCTGTTGGAATTTCTGCCCATCACAGAAAGCCATTGTAATACCATCTCCGGAATGTCTCAAATATTGGTAGCAGATAATTAATTTGGAGTTACTCTGTGATCCAGTGTTCTCTTCTGTTAAGAAGTGTAGTGTATCAGAATGCTTTTGTGTGTGTGAGCATTACCAATACCAGCTCTGCCACCTTCTTCCATTGTGAGCTACTCTTCAGAATATGTGTTGTTTTTTCAGGTTAGGCATATGTTCAGAGAAAGCGTGTTGTGTCGTATATGAAGTGCACCTCTTCGTATTATTTTTCTCTTTTTTCTTTACTCATAGTTGGCAGGACCTTTCTATTGTGTAGATAATTGAGTATGAACTAGTTCTGTATCTGGGTGAATTATAGACTTTACTCCTGTATCTGGGTGATGTATTCTTTTGTCCTGTATCTGGGTGAAGTACATACTTTAGACCTCTATATGGGTGAAGTATATACTTTTGTCCTGTATCTGGTTGAATTATATACTTTAGTCCATTATCTGGGTGAAGTATATACTTTAGTCCTGATTCTGAGTGAATTATATACTTTTGTCCCGTATCTGGTTGAAGTTTATACTTCAGTCATGTGTCTGCGTGAAGTATACACTTTTGTTCTGTATCTGGGTGAATTATATACTTTTGTCCTGTATTTGGGTGAAGTTTATACTTCAGTCATGTGTTTGGGTAAAGTATGTACTTTAGTCCTGTATCTTGGTGAAGAATTTACTCTAGTCCTGTATCTGGGTGAATTGTATCCTTCTTCTCTGTGAGTGGTTAATGACAAAAAATAGAGCGAATCTTAGCCTGATATTTAAATCGCTCATTATAATTACAGATGCCAGAGTTAGACAGCATCTACGTCATAATCATTTGAGCAGAATATGTGAGCGGAGTTGAGCATTTGGAAGTCCCGCTCCTCGCTCACTGAGGGTTGTTGCGCTCCGCTCAACCACTCCACACCCTTCTCAACCGCTTCGCTCAAACACGCACATCACTCACATGAAAAATAATGACACTCCAAATTCACTCCAATAATTCAGTCATATTATAATATCCATTGTATAAAATCCTATCCATTGTATGACCATGTATGTTGATCATTGAAATATTGAAACTAAATCGACTTGAATTGTTACAACTTTGTTTAAATAAACATGAAAGTGTGACCATTTACACGAATAAACGAACAGCCCTTTAACGTACAGCACAAAACAAAAATAGGTTATAATGTAATACAAAGAGAATAAACTAAATGGTTTAATTGCTCGTTTTATAACTCGGTCTAACCAGTAGATATGCACTTCGTTCCTTTCTGTTAGCATGTGGACGCAGTACACTATTGTGCATGCGAGAGATAGGCCTATGTCTTTTCATATCCCATAGACTCTTTAGTCGTGGCCACTATATAACTCCCTCTTCTGCACTTGGTCCCTTTAATTTTTGTAGGTAAACTTGATTTTGCACTTCTATGTTTTGTTTGCTTATTATAGTATTTAGAGCACGGCATGATGACAGATTAACCATAGAACATATGTATATAAAATGAATGAAGCGACGCAATACATTTCGACCGATACCAAGTGAAGTCAATTAGAATCACTTTTCCGGTGGTAGCCGAGCGTACTGCGCAGTTTCAAGCTGAGCTTGACGACGTACTGTAGATGTGGCATAAGCAACCTGTCTGAAAGTTGTAAATCTTCTGGTAGCTGTGCCAAGACAAATCTAAATCATTCTGAATCTTACTTTATATGAATTCACTTGCCACATACCAAAGTATTTCCAATCCATCAAAATGTTGTTGAAATATTTTGTTCCAATGCTTTTCATGGACTCTATGGGCTTCTCCTTTGACTGTATGCCTCCCCCGATTGCCTTCAAGCTTTTCCTGGACTATACAGTAATGTCTCTACTGTGCAACAGAAAGTCGCGTGGCTATTAAATAATTGTGGCCATAATCTGAGATACAAGGTAATGGAGCCTTTTATACATTGTCGTGCTTATTCAGAAAAAAACAATGGAAAAATAGAGTCTTTAAAGCTTCAGATGTAAATTTATTCACTGTAAAAGTGACCCTAAAATGAATAGGTCTATGGAATGTTGTTGCCTTGGTAGCCTCAGAATCTCCCCATAGGAGCTTCAATATCCGGGTGCTGGCTTACCCCCTTGTTACAACGTGCACTAGCCAGGCAAGTACCCCACACATTTAGAGGCTAATTAGGCTGGGCATGCCCTGTCCACAAGAAGTGAGCACTACTGGAGGACTACTGGAATGATATTGAGCGAGAAACTTCTGGGCCGCTCAAACCATAGGCGTAGCTAGTGGGGGGGCTAATATGTTCTCCTGTAAACACTATATTACGCCGGCAACACAAAGGACCTTATCTTACACCCAGCGCAATTTACTTTTTACTCAAATGCATGTATCATTCCTATCTTGCACCCGACGCATATGGTACTTTTCCCTCCACAGACGCGCGTTGGTAAATTAGGGAATGAATTTGGGTTCGTTGGGCGGTTCAGCGAAAATAAGAGGCGTGTTCTTGCGCAAACGTTCCCTGCAGTTCACGAAAACAATTCCGCCACTGACCAGCAAAAGTCAGTGGCGTGTTATTCATATGCTATTTTAAGGGCGTATGCCTAACCATAATGTAGCGTGTGCACAACGCGCATACACTTTGCTCCTCTTATCTACACAAATGCAGCAGTTCTTTATTATTGCAATACGTAATTAGAAGGAAAAATATTACCACACGAGGGAAGTCATTGTGGTGTCCGAAAATTTAAAAAAATAGGTATACATCTAGTGTACACATTTACTCAAATTATTCAGAATTAATTATTTGCACTGATATACATCAACCTCAAGGGAACCCAGTCAATCAACATACAAGTCATTTGCAATGGTAATAGTAAAATCACCTATGTTTTTGCGAATTATACTCACGGCCATGAGGAATCCCCCCTTGGATGGGTGGCTGTGAAAGGGACAACGGCTATCCGTTAAAGACATGGTTAATGATGACACATTTTATGATGCCAGCAAGTGCGCGAAATGCTGTTTAATCGAAAACACACACAAACACGCAGTGTAGCCTAATTGAACGAAAATTTGGCACACTGAAAATGCGCATCAGGTGTTTGGATAGAACAGGTACACTACTCAAGTCGCAGCATTCTTTGCGGCTTGTTGTGTTTTACGCAACATTTCCATGAAACATCAATGTGTTGATTACATTAATTTGGAAATATTAGAGGACTTCAGGAGACGCGATGTTGAAATGCATGTGCCGTTGCAACTTAACCCAAATGCCCAGAAATACAGAACGGGAGAGGAAAGCTTATTTGACAGAAGAGTAATCTCGGTCTAATGTTAGACTACACTGCCAAAATATTACCATGCATTCATAACCTCGTGATTTAGTGAGAGTGAGTCCAAAACATCAGAAAGTAGGCTATGTCTTTTGACATTTCTTTATTTACATTTTGTAAAAAGAAAAATCAATAGCAATCCGCCGTTATAATAGCAATCCGCCATGGAACAAGCGCGCCTGCTCTTCAAGGGAATGTGAGATAACGCAATGATTGGTTTATTGCACGTTACGCCCAAACCACACCTATGACTAATGAAGCTACTTTAGACCTACCCATTTTAGATTTGCGTTGGGTGCAAGAGTCATTTATCCCGCCGGTAAAATAGGAACAGCACCTAGGACCCTCCCACAATGTCACTTGTGTTTCGTGTTTGATACTTGCGTTTCAGATCATTAAAATAGGGCCCAAACTCTTTAGTTTTTTTAATTTATTGCAATAATCATTGTGAACTCATTACAAAGCTAGTGAATTATTACCAAATGCTATTGTATGGTGTGTAAAGAACCAATAAGAGTATGTGATTGCAAAAAAAACATGTTACATGTCAATAACAATTTTTCATTAATAACAGTAACAAATACATTGTACACAGAATTTGATGTAATATATTGTCTGCGTTTTATGTGAAAACACGATTGCATGTGAAAAACATTCACTAGAAACTGTTTTACCCAATGACAAATTTTAACAACACATGAACATGGACCCACTACCTACCTTATCTCTGCAATGAATTAATAATGAATTATGAGCGCTATTATTTTGAATTGAAAAATCTGACTTTGTGTTGCCAGCATCATATAATGTTGCCAGGCGAACGTGTTAGCCACCAGCTAGCTATGCCTATGGCTCAAATATTGCTCCTCGCTCCAGTATAACTGGGTCCGCTCCACTCCTTGCTCTGCTCCCACTCTACTTCACTCACATACTCTGCACTGGAGCAAGCTGAAGTGGGTTCAAGTGCAGGCTTGGCCAACTGTCAGTGCCCTTTCAATCTGTGTCATGGATCCTCCTCTGCCTTCATGTGGCGCTGGTGGTTTCCATTCCCCATCGACGTATCTCCTGTTTTTGTCTCACTTGGACATTGAATGTTTCCTTTTCATGAATCTGTGTTATTATTAATTCATAAAATATCTCAGTGGAATTACATGCATTTTTTCTGTTTCCAATATACTAAACTGTGACAGAATGACTGACCATTATAAAATGGAGGGAGTGTATTCTATGGGTAAAAGAAGCGCTGCTAGACTGCAGAAGCATTACTGTCAGTAGCACCACCACTCGTCACTAGGGCCCGTCCTGTCACCATACACAGGGCTGGTCAGTATATCCCACCTGGCTATCCCTTGAGAGGTTTGACGGGGACTGCAGTCAACTGTTCCAGATCCAGTGTGTTCCTTTTATGGCATGAGGGGCATCCTTTCTCTGAGACTGCCAAGGTGGTGACCATCATATTATTCTTCACTGGCTGGGTACTGGAGTTGGCTACAGCCCTGTGGGAAGCGGGAAGCCCAGATGTGGAAACGTATGAGACATTTTCCAGCCTTCTGCGAGCCCTCTTTCGCCACCCTCCAGAGCAGCTGGAGGACGGACTGGGATGTATACAACCAAGGGGAGGAGCCACATCCCGTAACTGTTCCAGCCCTTCACATCACGACTGAAACGGCTTCACTTGTTCTACTACATGCCCCTGCTTCACTTGTTGTATTGCAGGCCACCGACACACTGGTCCTACTGCAGGATCCTGCTACGCCGGTTGTCTTTTGCTGATCCCATTTTTGACAGTACAAATTCTGGTTCCTGCACAGCCAGTTCTCCTACAGGCCCCTGCTCATACAGTTACCCGCCAAGTCCTTGCATAACCAGCTCTGCTCCAGACCTCTGCGCTTGTCTTGCCTTCCATGGTGTAAGAATCATATTTCATTAGGGGCGCAACAGATCAAAAAACTCACGGATCGGATCGTTTCTCGGATCAGAGTCACGGATTGGATCATTTTTCGGATCAGCAAAAAAAAATACATAACAAATAAACAAAAGATGTCTATTTTTTAATTAACAATATGGGGAAAAATATGAGAGAGAAATGTGATTATTATTGATTGTTGTTTATGTACATTAAATCACGTTAAGCCTTTTCTTTACAATAGGCTTTTCATAAAGCAGAAAGGCTTAACGTCATAACGCCCATAATAATTGGAAATTGGGTTTGTTGTTTTTATCATTTTCAGTGGTTATGATGAGCAATATGAGAGAGAAATGTGGTTAATATTGATCGTTGTTTAGGTAGGCTACATTAAATCACGTTAAGCCTTTTTCTCGTCATTAAGTGTTCATGACAAGATATGGCCATGAGAAATTTGGTGATGATTGACCATTGTTTAGGTACATTAAAACCCCGGTAAGCTTTTTCACGTTAAGCATTTTAGTATGTCCCGTATGCGACGGGATGTCCTAACGTGGCTTAAACACTTTCAGCATGTTTTTAAAGTCCTCCTTTTGCACAACTGAATATGGCCTCATGTCTGCACCTATAAACACACCAATCGCATTTGTGAAGGCTTTAGCCCGGTCTGATTAATTGCTTAAATGCCACGGTGATAAGCGGTTGTTTTGCAGCTTTCGTTTTCACTCCTGTCAGTGAAACACCGGGGTGATGTTGCTTCAAATGCGTGGCCTTGCTTGATGTGTTTCTACTGTCATATGACTTTCCAGTGCCACAGTGCCTACACACTTCATCATTATATTTAACAGGGAAGCCAAAATGCTCCCATACAGGGGATTTAAATGACGCGGGGCATTCAAGCTCCTCCGTTCCTCCGCTCGCCATGACCACGCTGTGAGCAGACTGAACATGCGAACAACTTTTTTTTGCAGAAATCAATCCGCGGATCACGTGTGTGCCGAACCGAAGATATTGATCCGAACAGATCACGGATCAATGACGACCCATTGCACCAATACATTTCATGATGCAAGTCCCATCTTCCATGACTCAAGTCCTGCCTGCCCACATTCAAGTCTGAACTCCAGTTCAGCCTTCCACGGCTTCTTTCCAGACTCCAGCTCAGTCTTCCACAGGCCCTAGTCCAGTCTGATCAGTCTCCAGCTCAGCCTTTAATGGCTTCTGTCCAGGCTCCAGTTCTGCCATCGACGGTTCCAATCCAGCCAATCCAGTCCCTGCCAGTCCACCCACTGCTGACCCAGATGTTGCTGACACGCCCTCTGCTGACCCATCCACCAGTGAACCATCCTTTGTTGGTCGATCTCTGTCTGTGGTTGCAATTTCCCTCCAACACAACTTCCGTTTCCATCTCTTCTGGACATTGAATTCAATTCCCTTAAACACTCACATAAATCTCTCCATTACACACATTCCCTAAGTAGTAAATGTATTTAGCTCCCTCTGCTTCCCTGTTTCAGTCATCTACTGGTTATAATGTAGAGTCTTGTTCTGTGTAGGTTACGTCCTATCTTCCTATTGTCTTGTGTTGGTTACATCTACCTTTTGTCTAGCTTTCTAGTTCTCAGTGGCTTCATTCACCTTATGTTTTCTATCAGTGTTTCAGCCCCGTTATTTATGTATGCTATTAACCATGCATGCAAGTCGACACATTAATTTGTATTTTTCTTTTTGCATTTCTCCATTCATTCCAATGTTTCCATTTTTATTCCCTGTGTTAGGTAATAAATATCTCTATGGAATTATGTGCCTGCCTACTTTATATACATACAAACAATGACAACCCTCTACAATGTCTCTCTCTAAATACCTCTCACTACCCTCTGCTTCCAACTTAAGTGTCAATAAAACTAATTGAAATTGCCTTAAAAACCAGATTGTTATGGACACTGTCCATCATCTTCAAGGTTGTCTTCATAGTTTTTTTTACACTTTTAGTCTTTGTGCAAATGCACGTACGGGAGCAATTAGGGTTCGCTAATGGCAGAAAGCTCTAAGTGAATATGTCACCTGCCTCCAGCTCAATCTCTAAGATACTGTCTGCGACCCATGGGTTCACTGCTGCATAGAGGACTAGAGGGTGTTGTCTGAGATGACTGACTTGTCAGTCTCAACAGCATGGCATCAAGGCGGGGCTGCTGTCCTCCATGTCGATGCTCTAGTAAACACAGCAGGATGCCTTGCACTCACCTGGAGCGTCACCAGGCCCACACTGTGCTCCTGTGTCATTACAAAACGTGCCAGCAGCCTGACCCGGTATATGAACTAGGTTGGGCTTTATTAATCACTTAAATCATTTTGATAATGCTCGATCAGAATTTTGTCAAAATCACTGTTTTAGAAATTGCGATTCACAGCCTTTATTTACAGGCCCAGTTATTTTCTATCTGCCCATACAGAAATCTAATTTATTGCCATATATGGTTATATGTATGAAAGAAAATACTTATTTTAAAATATACGATCATATATCTTAATTTACTTACTTTCAATAAAAAAATATATATTGTCATACCCCTAAATTGTCATCACATATAATGTAGGGTGAAGTCAGCAATAATGGGGCACTTTTTGGTAAAGGGCTTATAATACCATCAAATAAGCTATGCATGAGCTCTAATGTAATTTTTCTGCCCTGTCTGCCTAGAAAACTAGACCAATCAAAACTCTTGTTACAAGTCCACAAGTGTTGAAGAAACAATGCAAGATCATTTATTGTGATTAGGTAAATGCAGAAATGGATATCAAATGTGGAAATATGTCACATATATAAAAATGGCAAATTTTTGTATATTTTCACATATACGTACATATATGTGATGATGTTTCCACCATATAGTATGCCCAATTCAGACACATAACTTACATACATATGTGGCCATATATTAGATTTCTTGATAACTGGATAGAATGCATAGAACTGGCGTCTCCATTCATTAAAATGAGTCATGCCTTCTATTAATACTATTTCTGCATCTATTCGTACTTGATAGAATAAGTCCAGATAGATAGTGTAAGCTTTGCAATACACTAATGGAGGAGGGGTGCCAGTGACCACTGCTGATGACTGCTCATTGAGATGGTAAGAGCTACTGTAGATGGGAGAGCTGATTGGTTTAGGAGTCGGAACCTAACCAGAGAGCTGATTGGTTTAGGAGGCAGAACCTAACCAGAGAGCTGATTGGTTTAGGAGGCGGAGCCTAACCAGAGAGCTGATTGGTTTAGGAGAGGTAGAATTTGGGTTTAGATCAGACAGTCCACAGACCTCTTCAGGGACACTTCTTGTGCTCAACTGCAGCTCACTAACAGCTAGCTAGAGTTCACATGCTGAATCAGTCATGTTTTCATGTCTGCATTTGGGTTGTGTGTGTTTTCAAGTTGTATACTTTCCTCATGTAATGCTGTATTGTTTTTCTAAAATCCCTGTCTTCCTGTCCTGTCTACCCCCTTTGTCATAAATTTTGTGATGTTTTGTTGTATGGACAGGTTGATGGCTAATTTCGCTGGTACTTGTGTCAATAAAGGCTACTACTATTGGTCGCAGGCATACTGTAGGATACAGATGTGTGTTTCAATGAAAGCTATTAAGCAGTTATGAACAACTGACTGTTGAAAGCATTTTTCTTTCTTTTGTGATTTTTCCCCATTTTCTTCCCTTCCCAATTCCGTTGGCAGCTACGCAGTCCTTGGACAAATCGGTGGGATGACGAGGGGCATGCACAAGGTTCATCCAACCACATGTTGCCATAGCCACCGATTCTTTTCGCACTGCGAGTCCAACACTGAAGCCTTTAGTCAGATCATGTACGGGATGATTACGTTCACTGACTATACTTCCATAATTGAACCCACAGGCGCCCAATCTGAACACAAGGAGTCGCTGGAGAGTGATGTGGCAGAATAGATAATCTGACTTATGTTAACCAAATCCCGGGCAGTGCTATGCCAATTTGCGCAGCCTCGTGCAGGAGGCTTGGGGAAAGTCAGAGAACCCATAGTCAGGCTCAAACCACTGACTATTATGACGTAGTCCTTTTAGAGGCCATTGTTTTGCTTTGATGCTGGGCTAAAATGTAACAATGTATGTATGTGCACACATGGAGACAGAGATATTTTGATGATTCTGCAGTTCTGCAACACGGTGTGGCAACAATGCTGATGACATGACAGGCACACTGACAGACTTCACTAAGCCCGCTTAGCAGGGCCACAATCAATATGTCACACCACACACATACACAGACAAACAGGACACGTCAGACACAGACAGACAGAAGTACAAAGTCGAACAGACAGACAGAGAGAGATAGAGACATAAAAATTGGAGAGAGTTACAGCAAAAAGAAAAAAAAATGTCATGAGAGATTCTCTGGTACATACTGGCTCATTGAAGCCAGAGGTTCCTTTTGACGTGTGTGTGTGTGTGTGTGTATCTGTGTGTGTTTGTGTGTGTGTGTGTGTGTGTGCTATTTGGTGAAGCGCTTGTCTCTCTGTTAGACGGTGAGTTGGGTGGTGGGGAGGGTAAGACAGGCTGTGTATTTGAGAGGGGTTTAAATACCCATTAGGTGATTGTTTTTCCTGTCGCCTATGACTCTGCCCCACCCACCATTTTCAATGCAATGCAAGCATTTTATTTTCATGGGAAACAAATATTTACATTACCAGAGCAATTCACACCAATTTGAAATAGACTCTCAGACAAACATCCCCCTCCTTATTCTCTCTCTAAGATACCATTTCTCTGTTCCCCGCAACACACACATGAACACGCATACACACACACACACACACACACACACACACACACACACACACACACACACACACACACACACACACACACACACACACACACATCCCGGTGGAGTGGACTGCAGTTGCTGATTGATGTAGAGGCTGCGAGCAGGGCTTGATGCTGATTGGACGATCAGCGTTCCATTTCCTAACCTTCCCCAGTAGCAGGGCAGCGTCAGCAGTGTGCCTGGCACCTCGTCACACCTAGTGGCATATGCTGCTGCCGCTATTACCATGCAACACATAGACGGAAACAAACCAACGGAGAGACAGAAACAGACAGACAGAAAGAAGGGCAAAGAGAGACAGTGGCGGGCTGAAATCCAGAGATTGTCTTGAGATGAGGGAGAGAAGGAAAGAACAGTAGGAAAGATAGAAGGAGGAAAAGAAAGACGGAAGAAAGAACAAAGACAGGAGAGTAAAGGGATCTGAGAACATCCATCTCATATCAGTCACTCTCTGTGTACATCAACGAGTGTTGTCAATTCATACTATCATCATCATCAGAAAATGTGATTAGAAAAAATAGGTTGTTGAAAGTTTACCCCTCCCTCCCTACCCTAAGTGTCTGCCCTAAGGGTCCTTTTACATTACGAGAGTGAGTTTAACCAGAGAGAAAACATTTTGCATAATATTTTCCATAGCATTTGAATTTGTACCGCCTCCTAAGCTGAGAGAGTTTTGAGGACTGAAATCAAAGGACATCTGTGCACATCAACTTGACCATCACCATTTCCACTACCCAGAAAATTGTACATAGCTTATATTAGTTAGCATATAAAAATTTATTTTTGCCACTCAAAACCCAACATGAGCAGTAGGCATAATTGGGCACTGTAACATTTAAGACGTTGTAATTGGCTTTTCATGATCAGACAGACATAATGTAATGTTATATGCTTATTGGAGCTGGCTTTTTAGTTGGAAAACATCCAAGGAGTCTCCTTTGCAATGGTAGCCTCCTAATGTAGCAGTGATGTGTTGTTGGATATGGTTTATAAAATATATGTGAAATTTTTTGTGCAATTAAGCTTTTTGTGTAATTCATAGTGGAAACAAAAACACTGGAGTTAACATTAGTGATAGACTGATTTTATCGGCCGGCCGATATATCGGGCCGATATTTGCGTTTTCACGTGTATAGCGGCTGCTGCATTTGCCGTTTTTCCATTCATTATTTACAGACAGTCCTCCACACTGGCAGCTCTGTTTTGCTGGAGACACTGCAGTTCACGTGCAGACCGTGCACTGCCCCTTGTTCCACAGTACCTGAACTGTTTTTACTATTTGTTAAATATTGTTTTTTTTAAGTTCAATAAATGTTCCCTTTTTATATTGAGACTTGTAACATTTGTTATCATTGTGTAATTGAGGGAGCAAAAGCAGTATCGGCTCCAAATATCGGTTCAAAATAAACGGTAGCCCGTATCGGTCATCGACCAAGGCTGATGAAAGAAAATCAGTATCGGCATCAGGACTAAAAAATCCATATCGGTCGATCCCTAGTTCACATTAACAAAAAGCACTGGTGTCAGGCTAAGGGGACATTGGAAACACACAAAAGTCTAATGGTGTAGTTAAGTCATGACATATTGAGTCAGATTAGAGTGGCAAGTTTTTTGTGCTTGTGTGAAGTAAGGATTCACCATATCAGCAACTGGGTCTGGGAATACTAACATGTTTTATACCACATTACCGTTGCTTTGTTTTGCAGCTCATCAGTTGATTGCAGTGATGGGTATCCATTACCTGAAAGAGCCATCTCCTGTGTCTTTATGTGTAAAATAAGTTACAATTACATGGGTGCATGTAACTACAAATAGGTTATTGCAACCTGAATGGAGAAATGCATGTGGAACACAAAGATGTGCCCGTCCCCTTAATAATTTTGTCAATGCAAACATGCAATTTAGTGAATACTTTTGTAACTTATAAACCAATAATCATTGTTTGGGCCAAATAAATTAAGGAAATCATACAGTCAGATGAGCTGCTGTTCAATCAATGTGATGTGGTTTCAAACATTCATCTAAAAGAGCTATTCAAAAAGAGTTGTTAGTTCACCAATGACCCATCAGAGCTGATGAAGGCTGTATGCACGCTGAGTGTGAGCAGTTTTTCCCACTGCTAGATAACCTCAGCCCCACCGCCATTCACGGTGTGCCATTAATATTCTGCTTAATACAGTCCAAAATAAATACGCAAGAAGTCTGGGTTACTAATGTTAGAAGGCCAGTCTGACTCAGCAATGGTCAAGTCTAAGTCGAGTCAAGTTTAGTGCTATAACACTGCAAAAGTGTACCACCATATCACTGAAACAGTAGCAATGTGTGAATGTATAAGTTGCCTTGTGAAACTGGCTGGAAGCTTCAGAAATGTCATTACTTGTGGAAGTGAAAGCCAGACCCTCTTTGTCATTAATTAAAAAAGATATAATCTGATCATAATAATCTCCAATGCAAGGGCACTGTCTTCTTTTAGGTCATCATGGCACATTTCTTGACTCTCTATAATGTCTTCTACACTAGCAATTATTCCCTTTGCTCTTCAAAGACATTTGTCTCTTAGCTTCTGCATTTCACGTGCTAATACAATGACTCCAGGCTCTGACAGGTCATGCATAATTGGTTGAGCATGGTGCAGGTGGTCTCCGAGGAGACAGGTTCAGTCTCCTTGTGTTTACGCTGCTCAGAACAGGACAAGGTACTCCTAATGTCAACAAAGTCAGCCAGTTGCTGTAGTTTCCTGGCATGTAGTTTACTCTGCTATTCTTTATGATGCTGTAATTTATGACACTGTATTTAATAGCACTGTAGTTTATAATGCTGTGGTTGACGAGGTGACAAACTGGAAGTTGTCATTGGTTAGTCTTAACCCAATCTATGATAAATTTATATAATCTGCATATTGTAGGCTATGTGTACTCAAAGGTGTTTTATTCAATTATATATATATTTTAATTCTGGCAACAATATTTTTATATACAAATCTTACTCTACAAGAGCTTGAGCTTGCTGGTTTTCTGTTTTACCTCATTAATTGCACACACCTGGTGTTCCAGGTCTAAATAAATCGGGGATTATAGGCTTGAAAATACAGAGTGGAATTGGCTTCGAGGGCCAGATTTGAGTATGAGGGCCAAACACACATGCACACACATGCACACACATGAACACACATGCACACACATGAACACACATGCACACACATGAACACACATGCACACACACTGGCACTAATGTCCTTCCAACATCATCATTGCTCGTCTTCTGTTGCACACTGGAAGTGCAACATGTACTCCTCCTCTCTGGTTGTCCTTAGCAACAGGATTGAGACTGGATATTGCATAGCAGCTGTAGTTCGGCTGTGGACCCCACCCCCTACACACACACACACACACACACACACACACACACACACACACACACACACACACACACACACACACACACACACACACACACACACACACACACACACACACAC
>JACXGM010004658.1:15959-37372 GCA_016801145.1 Umbra pygmaea | reverse complement strand
CGTTTATAAAAATATTTTCTACTTTACCTCTCTGGATTTTTGGGAAATCTATGAAACGCTAGTTGATTTGTTGTACACTGGTAGTTGTTGCAGTTAATGGCAGAACATTGTTTTCTTTGTTTCCAATTATTATTTCCAGACATAATGTTAATGTTGTATAGTCGTGATAACGTTAAAGCACAGCGAGCCTAGCAACCGTATCTTGTTCAGTCCAAAATGGCGAAGGCGCCACAGCAGCGCCATCTAGCGATTGTTGTCAGAACTGCAACAGAGTTTAGCCTCTTGTTACTTCTATACTCTTTGGCTCTATTCTAACTAAAACTCCCAACTCGAGCACATTGCAAGAAGCTCCAGGAAAATGAAGCAGACATACTACTTTTTACTGCAGGATTAGTTGATATCAAATGTGTTGCGATGTGACAATGCGTGGCTAATTGCCCTCATTTACAAGACATGAGAACCAATTGGAAATCCATTACCAAATCGAAGACTTTTCAATACGTTTAGAGTTTAATTGGAATAAGTAATCCACCCTGTGCGGGCCTCCGGCTATTACTCACTGAGACACTACATCTGACATTTAAAATAGCGTAGCCTTCTAATAGATGACAGACCATACTTAAATTAGTCAGGGACCAATTGAGAACTTTTACAACCATTGCATGGTTGTGTCTGCCTGTTGTATATATTCTTGCCTGCCTATGATTTGCTCCTCACAAAACTCGCTATTCTTTTGGTATGAGAAGAGTTTTGCTAACTATTGGTTGTTTTTGGAGTCGGAGTTGATTTCTAGTAGAGTTGAAACCCAGAAATGTCAACACTCAGAGGAGTCAAGCGGTAAGCAGATGAGAAACCAATTCTTTGGGAGTCGACTCTCCACCACTAGCGAACAGTACTCGCTAGCAGCGACTTGCCAGAAGTGCCAGTGGAGCATCGATGATGCCTCCAAACTCATTGGGCGGCACTTCATCATGCACCATGACAATGACCCTAAACATACTGCTAGAGCAACAGTCCTCAGTGGTTAAGGAGGCAGACTTGTAGTCGAAGGTTGCCAGTTCAATTCCCGACTGTGCAATTTACCCTCTTTTCTCAGGTCATTACTGTAAGAACTTGTTTTTAGTCAACTTACCTGGTTAAATAATGGTAAAATTAAAAGTCCCATCACAAATTTAATGTAATCTCAGACCTTTACTCCCTTAGTGCTGTCAGAACACAAAATGCATTTAGAAGCCAGCTTTAGTGCACAAAGCATCAGTCTCAGTTAATTTTTTGTATTAACAGTTACAGCCAATTAAATCATATTTTCAATTATTGAAATTGGGCACTCATGTTTCTACTTTCTGTAAACAGCATCACTGCTAGACACACATTGCTTTTTTGATTGGTTTTTATTAAGATATAATACAAATGCCTAGACTCCTCTTGGTGTCTTGAAGTTCATTCCGACTGTTGGCTGGGTGACCTGCAAGTTGGACAGACTGCCGAAATCCTAGAGAAAGTGGAAGATTAAAATCAAGATTCCAACATCTAGTAACCACCACACTCTACAGGTTTGACTAGTCTCGTATCACGAGTGTACAACTTCACCCAGAAGTTCACAATGCTCCGACTACTTAAGATGTCTGAAAGATCGGGGTTTGAAAGGAAATGACATTCCACCAAACACGGTTAAAGCTTTCAAGGTTACTTTTCCTGTATTATCGATGGTTACGGCAACAGTCATGCCATAATCACTTTCGTTACAGGGTTTAATGAATGATCCGTGAATTTCATTCCTCCAAACCAACCCACATGTTGACTCCTACATTAATGTGTCCAAAGCATGCATTGCAGATTCAATATTAAAAACATAATTTAAACACAAAAAGATGTAATACACTTGATTGAACATTTAACAAGCCCAAAATTAGCTTTTTAATTTGCAAGCTATTCCGCTATGTAGATATAAAATGTTACCAGCCAAGTTTAGGAAAATACCTTCCAATAAAATGAATGTTTAACACTGTACTTCAGTATACTACTAGAATGCACTAAATGTTGCACATGGTTTAAGTGATCATTCATAGTACAGCTTTTTAAACAACTTCATATAAATACTTAAAAGATCGACTGTAGATTTTACTAGCATACACTCATATTTGATGAGTGAAACTGTATCGAACCCTGGGTAATAAGCCACCAGCATGGCAGGTGAAATTACTAGTTGCCACCAAATCTAATATCTACCAGGATTTGTTGAGGGTATATTTATGCCCTGCCCAAAACCAGAAAAAGGCTCCTTTAACGCTTCATTAAAATGCAAATGTTCATAGACAACTAGAATGAATGGACTTTTACTGTAAATTCTGTTCTTTCGGACAGTTACCATCAAGACGCTGAACATAGTTACAGGTGACTTACCAGTAGTTTGAGCATCTCCTTGGTGTCAGGGTCCACCTCAATGATCTCCTGGTCAAGAGCAGAAACCTGGAAACAGACAACCATATTGTTACAGTTTCAGTCACTTTATTATCCCAGATGGGAAACTTAGTATGCAGTCATGTGTGAAAAAAGATAAATAGGAAACACATTCAAACAGCGAACACATACAGAAGACAACAAATACAAAACATGAGTTCCAAAAGGTACTACATTACATGTGCAAATTGAGCTGAGTTATTGCACATGAAACAAAGGAGTTTTTTCTCCTATTACTTTTGGACGGGGTACTCTAAATCTACGACCTGAGGGGAGTGTTATGAACTCAGAGTAAAGGGGGTGGTTTGTGCAGTGTAGTATGGACCGGGCCTTGCAAAGTACTTGCTCATCAAAAATGACCACCAAGGGGCGCTGTGGGAGGCCTATCACCTTGCCAGCCACCTTTATAATATGGCTGAGGTGGTTTTTGTCTCTAATGTTCAGGTTACCATACCAAGCTATCATGGCAAAAGTAATGATACTTACTGTGCTAATGCCATCATGACTCTGCAGCCTAACAGTAGGGCTGGGAGGTATGGCTTAAATTTAATACCCCGATATTTTTTATTTTTCAAATGTTTGTCGGTATCACAGTATTTAAAGGTATTAGATTTTTTAAATAAAGGGTTAAAATAATGAATTCTAAGCAAAGCAGTACAGTAGCTTTGTTCGTTATGATTTTTGTTGGAACACCAATAAACAAGACTGAGTATGTAAAAGTAGTGCTATTGTTTAAATCTTTATTAAAGGCAGGAATACTAATAAATAACTTTGCAACCGCAAAAAAACAAGCCTATCCACTGTCTATGGCTTTAATACTGAACCGTGGCATGTTATGGCACCACCACATTGAAAATAACACAATAAATAATTTAAATAAATTGCAAAGGCTGATGAATGATACCAAATTAAGTAACGTAAATTTTCAAGTAAACCAGGACAAGATAACAGCTTCAAAGAAGGGCTTAGGTTTATGAATTACAAAAAAGTCCCATTGTCTGTTCTATACCAGTAGTTAATCTAGTTAAATGACAATCAGTTCAAAAGGTTCTGGGCACGGAGAAATAGCCCTCGACCTCGAGCCAAACAAACCCCCATAAGCTTTTTTCCGTTATAACATTGGTCTAGTGGCCTAGTGCAGGCGCTAATGGAACCAAGCGATATGCCGTCAAGAGCATGCCAAAGGTGTAGATGGCAGTGTAACGCAAGGCTGAAGCCCACGTTAGCCAATCAGATTCCCAAAAATAGCCAGATGACAATGTAAACAGGCACATACTGTGACGTCGACTGCCTAATTACGTCGGCTACCTCCGTTTTCCTCAGTTTACATGCAGAGTTTTCCAAAATCTCCACTTTGGCCAGAGTTTTTAGAAAGAATCGTTTTCAAGGGCGAATTCTCTGTTTGCGTGTAAGCGAAGGGCACAAAATGAAGGGTGTTTCTCACGTGTGTTTGTGTGCGTCACGCAGTGGGGATCAAGTTTAGGGGTGCGGTTTACCGGTATTCCAAAATAAGATTGTTCTCGGTTGTTGCAGCTGGCGGAATGACATGAAAAAAATACCGGTAACAAATATAGCAAACCGCTACATACATGAAGACCGGTATATTTTTTTACGGTATACCTCCCAGCCCTAGCTAACAGTAGTAATCATTTCAATAATAAACAGGCCCTGACCAATACATTCAGAACCAACTGAAAGACAAAGGGTTTGACAGGAACCAGTGTTCCAACAAACCTGGGAAAAGCACTTAAAGTCAATGTTCTTACATTATCAATGAATATGGCAAGTCATGCCATCATTTTAGATAATGGTGATTTAGAACAGTGTTTCTCAAACTTTTCTCAATATTGTACCCCCTTTGAATTGCCTTTTTAAGTACCCACTGACCAGTGCAAAACATTTTTGGTAGAAACTCAATTCTATATAAAAAAAGAGGTACAATACAGCACCGGTTTAACTAAGATTCACTAAGCAACAACCTTTTTTAAAGACATTTAAATGCTACATTCTAAATATTTAGAATCCATCACATAATTGATTCATTATTATAGTATAATTATTTTTGGAATTATGACATTTTTTTATGAGTATTTTTGCAAACATTTCATGTACCCCATGCAGTATTCCAAAGTACCCCTAGGGGTACACATACACCCATTTGAAAAACACTGAAGATCAGTGCATTAAATACTGCAGTGTATCTCCTCATGGACTGCACCCGTTTTGCCAGTTCCTACTCTGAGATGTTACCCCACATCTCTACCAAGTCATCTGCAATTTTCCTGACATTTCTGTCAGGAATGGCCTTAGCCCTCACCCTTTAATTCAAACAAACTCAGACGTGCTCAATGGGATTGAGATCAAGGATCTTCGTTTGCCATGGCAGAAAACTGACATTGTGGTCTTGCTGGAAATCACACACAGAACAATCAATATGGCTAGTGGCATTGTTATGCTGAAGGGTCATGTCAGGATGAGCCTGCAGGAAGTGTACCACATGAGAGGAGGATGTCTTCCCTGTACACACAACGTTGACATTGCTTGCCATGACAACAAGCTCAGTCTGACGATCCTGTGAAAAACAGCCCCAGACCATGATAGACCCTCAATCAAGCCTCTCTCAGCCTACTGCGGACTGACTGAGCATTGATGGGGGGATTTTGCATTCCTGGTGTAACTCAGGCAGTCATTTTGTACCTGTTCCGCAGGTGTGATGTTCGGATGTATCGATCCTGTCCAGGTGTTGTTACATGTGGTCTGTCACTGTGAGGACTGTCAGCTGTCCTTCCTTTAGCACTGTCTTAGGCATCTCATAGTACAGACATTGCAATTTATTGCCCTGGCTACATCTACAATCTCACACGTTTTATTTGAAGCAGGCTTTTGTTAGAGGTAGGCCTTAATTTCTAACTAAGATTTGTTGGGCTGCCATGCTCCTCAAGCTCAGTTCCAAGAAGTTGTTGAAAATTCATTCACTTGCACTGAACGGGAGCCTGTTACTTCCAATGTAGATACCGCCATCTACTGGCACCTGTACGTTCCCCTCCAACTACACTTGGCTCATAACACAACACAACATTTTAGCGACAATTTCACTGTCACAAACACATTTTTGAAGCGTGCGGCAAAATTTACAGCTCAGAGCCAATTCACAGCTTGCTCCATACACCAATGCTTGTTAAGTATGAGCAGTTCCAAGGCACATTTTTGCTAGTCTTTGAGTTGTCCCAGGCACCCTGATTCTTTCTGCCATGTTTGATATTTTCACTGTCATACGTGACTTTGTGAAACCTGTGAGGAGCTGCAGCCAATGAGAGAGCTGAAACCTTGAGGTTTTCAATTATACATTTGAATTTGGCATGACAGGGGTAATACCTACACTAATGACTAACTGTTTATCAAACTATACATTTCCAGAACATGGAATCCCTGTTCCTCACAACTACCCTATTCTCTACTAAATATTTATACAGTTTCTTCCCCAGCCTTATTATCCCCGGCGTTTAATTGACTACCGATATTTATTTGAGGAATTACGGTATATTATATAGACTGGGTGTTAAAGCCCATAACATTCAAACAGTGGTTAACAAGCAGAGTAAAATGACAACTACTTCAGTAAAAATTGTGTCAAAGGTGTTTAAAACAAATAGACTATAAACTAAAAGATGTACAGCCTGTTTCTGTTTGCAGCCTGTTTCTGTTTGCTTCTTTTTAACAAGGTTAGTTTGATTTAAATACGCTGTGTTTTTAACAACAATTCACTCCTCGTCGCCCACATCCCAAACACCCCCCCCCCCCCATTATAAAAAAGATTTAAAAACCTAATTGCAATGTTTGGACAGGTCGTTGTGACGCTGTGTAAATTCTGACATTGCTTAAGCCCTAAAGTAAGCATGACCCATCTTTGACAATCACCTAATCTATGTCACAAGCTCTCAACCATTTGGCTTGCCCACTATCAGAGTAAAATACCACTGATTAACCAAACCAACATGGCTCAGGGCAGACCCAATGTGCCTTTTCGTGCGGGTGCTAGGGCCGTTCGATTATGGAAAAAATCATAATCACGATTATTTTACTCAATATTGAAATCACAATCATTTCAAATGATTGCTCATTGACTTTGGAAATTTGCATTTGTTGATTTTGAAAAACAGTTTAACAATTCTGACGTCAGGAACGGGTGCATTTTCTGACTTTGCTGAGGATGACCAGCACACATAGTTTGTTTGAATGTTTGGATTTGATGTCAAAGATATGTCAAACTAAATGTGTCAAATTTTCCCCATGACCCTTCTTGTTGGCTCCCTGGAATAACGCGCAATGGTGAGGGGCGCTCACATGGTTCATCCAACCACACCGAGCCACCTTTTCTTGTCACACTGCTCATCCAACATGGAAGCCTTTAGTCAGAGCATGTCTGGGATGATTGACACTCACCAACTATACTTCCTTGATTTAATTTACAGGCACTCGATCTGCACACAAAGAGTCGCATGAGAGCGATGTGGCAAGGTAGATTATCTGATGGAGGGATACTGACCTCTGGGACGTAGTTGTCCCTCCTCTCCCTCTCTTCTTCCTGGAGCTTGATGGAGATGCCTCTGACGGGGCCCCTCTGGATGCGACCCATCAAATGGGTCACATACCTGGCAGCACAATTCAGAACCTAGTTAAATCACTCTCGACTTTTACAGCTTTAGATAAAAGCATTGCATCAACATAAAACATTAGAAAACACAACATGGGACAGAGGATGTCTGAAAGACACAGGGTTTGTGAGGAAATAATCCAACAAACACGGGAAAAGCTTTAAAGTTCACTGTTCCTGTACTATCAATGGCCATGGCAACAGTCATGCCATAGTCACTGTCTATACAGGACTTGCGGAGCAACCTAGTGAAAAATCTGCACGGTCAGACATGAATCAAATAACGTTTACCACCATCTTGCCTTTACATGTTGGCTAAAATTAATAAAGTAGTAGTAAACAACTTGAGGTTTCAATCTACAAACCAGATATAAAAACAGCAGAACCATACTGGAAATGTTTTTCAACAATCTAAAAATTCTTAATGAACATTTTGTCTTGGGGAAAAAAGTTCAAATTAATTTTATTGAACATTCTGACCTTCGAAGAGGGGGTGCATTCTGAGGGCCCATACACTATCCACTTAATTACAGTGGTTCAGTCACAGGTATTGAAAGTTGATGCTGTTAAATACTAAACACTACTAAACTAAAATAAATATATCATTTGTTGAAAGACAAGTGGTACCACAAAAAAGAAACAGCCCACTGTCACCTTCTCCTCTCACTCACCCAGCAATCTTGTTACGCAGCTTCTTGCTGGGGATAATAGCTATCTCCTCACACACTCTCTTGTTGGTGTGGAAGTCATTTCCCAGCCGGGTGTAGTACTTCTCAATGATGACCCGGGCGGCCTTTTTTACCGTCTTAGTCCTGACTCGTCCCTATTGACCAACGGAAAATTAAATTACAAGTTTACTTTTGTCTCCTAAACCAGTGATTCCAAACCAAGGACACTAGAAATAGCCACAGGGAGGACCATAGGTTTGCTATTCTTCGGGGGTACTCTGTGCAGATAATAAAACATTTGGGATTCCTATTGCTAAACAGAATTGGTCTAAATTATTAGTTGAACTTATCCAACAGGGTTTGATAATGGCTAGTTGGGAAGGGTCTTTCCACTTTTCCTTTTCTAATTAAATACCAGTACAGTACATGTACAATTATCAGTCCAAGAAAAAGTGATTATGACTAGTTATACTGTTAATTATGGTCAAAGCTAATAAGTCACATACTAGTAGAGGTTAACTTAATGTAAATGGCAATTTCTTGCTACGAATGTACCTAAGTCACATACCTAGTTAGCCAGCTAAATGCTAATCAGTATTGCGACAAAAAGCATTTCCTCCTTAAACGAGGTGTAAGATTCACCGGCTCGCTGACCCCGTAGTTGATAATGAGCGTGCAACAGTGAATGTACTGCGAATTATTTAATAACAAAAGCCCAGTGAAGACATAGAAAGCGTGGTTGTTCATGGAGAGCTAAAGGCTACACTAGTGTAACGCATCTTCCGTTAGCATCTTGAAGAACCCTACGCATAATATTGATCACAAAACTGCCAGGAAGGGCATCCTATCTCAATATGTCAAGGTGCCTAAAGAAAGCATCTAAACAGTCACTATAGTGGCGATAAATACCATTATGGATGGTTAAAAACAGAGGATTACTATAGATTAAAAGTGGTTATAAATGTTGTGTACCCACCATGTTGAATCGGGCTGGCAGAAGAGGCCAAAGAAACGCTTGAACGGAAGTTTAATAAGATGGCTCGCGGAAATGGAAGCCCAAAGCAAAGAAAAGGCTGCCCTCTAGTGGTGGAGGATTCCTCTTATTACATCTATGCTTATTATAGAAAGTATTTCCTAGATTTGATTCCGCAAACACATATTCATCTTAGTCTTGTACAAACTAAAAGGGTAAGACTTAATCTGTGTCCGCGAAACTGTCCCTAAATCCATTATCGTTGCGACTTGAAAATGAACTGGGGATAGAAAACATACTTCAGTACAAATTATGAAAATGCATAAACTTGCAATGTTTGGTTGTGCCTTGGGTCCTTCATAAAAATGTACAATAAAGACAATGGTATTGCATGTTCTTTGGTCACTACCATAGCATGAATATGCCAACAGATCAATACTATGTACTACATTTAAATGTTTGAACTTTAGCCCGAGTTTGAGCAACTATAAAGATTCTTGGCAGGGCCGTAGCCAGGGTTCTGAAATTAGTGAGGTCCAGATTATTCTTTTTTATATATTTTTTAATTTACAGTAATTCATACCAAAATTACAGCTAAATACAGCCAACGTTACGTAGTGGTCTAATCACTGCATTGCAGGACAGTCTACGTCCTTCATACTCAAATCTGGCCCTCGAACCAGAAAAACTTTTCACTAGTAGAAAACAAAAATCATGTAAAGGGGGACACGGTACAGGATTAAACAAACCTTTCTTAATATCCTTAATAATTGTCCTGACTTCGTAAAAGGGTGTCACATATAAAAACATATGCTTCCACCTGTATCAACTAGTTGTAAAGATAGAATCCCTATAATACATGTAAAATTGTATCATTCCTGTAAGGACATTAGCTTGTTCCAACATCTCTCGATATGGAATATTCCAGTCTATTATAATTCATGTGACATTGTATCATTACTGTAATGATACCAGCTTGTTTCAACATCTCTTACTGTGTTCCAGTCTACTCAGAACTAGTTACTGTACTTGTGCAGCTGTTTCCATCGACCTGGCCAAGGCTTTAGATTCCGTCAATCACAGCATCCTCATTGGCAGACTCAAGGGCCTGGGTCTCTCAAATGAGTGCCTTGCCTGGTTCTCTAATTACTTCTCTAATAGGTTTCAGTGTGTTAAGCAGGGGGGGATTTCTCTATGGGGGTGCCTCAGGGTTCGATCCCCGGGCAGACACTATTTTCTTCATAAATCAATGACTTCGCTCTTGCTGAAGGCAACTCTCTTATCCATCTCTACGCAGGCGACACCATTATCTATACATCTGGCCCCATGTTGGAAACTGTGCTTTGATGACATTCAACTTTCCTTCCGTTGTCTCCAACTGTTGTTAAATTCTGGTAAAACCAAATGCATGATCTTCTACCGGTCACACTGCACCTGCCTGCCCAACAAACATCACCACTCTGGATGGGTCTGAGCTGGAATATGTTAATAAATACAAATACCTAGGGGTCTGGTTAGACTCCTCGCTCTCCTTCCAGACCCACATAAACCATCTCCAGTCCAAGATCAAGTCTAGGATTGGCTTCCAATTCCATAACAAGGCCTCATTCACTCTTTCTTTCAAAGAAGCCTTTGTGAAAATGACCATTCTCCCAATGCTTAACTTTGATGATGTTGTCTACAGAACTGCTTCAAACTCTCAAGAAATTGAATGTAGTATACCACAGTGCCATCCGTTTTGTTAACAATGCCCCATATAACACCCACCACTGCAACCTCTATTCATTAGTTGGATGGCCCTTGTTACACCCTCGGCACCTGAATCACTGGTACCATCTTATCTACAAGTCCTTACTAGGCTTTACCTAAGCTCATTAATCTCCATAGCATCACTTCTTTTCAACCTGTGCTTGAGCAGGTATATCTCCATAGTCGCTACAAAAGCCTGCAACTAATTTGGCCCCCTCTCCTTGTAATTCTCTGCTGCTAATGATTGGAGCAATTTACAACTGTTTTACAAATTTTACTCTATTTTAGACCATATTTACAGTATTTTTTAATCAAACCGAATACCGTTTATTTATATGTGTAACTGTATAATTGACTGTTGATGCTAGAGGTCAGAGGAGAATGGGCCGACTTCTTCAAGCTGATAGAAGGGCAACTTTGACTGAAATAACCACTCGTTACAACCGAGGTATGCAGCAAAGCATTTGTGAAGCCACAACATGCACAAAGTTGAGGTGGATGAGCTACAACAGCAGAAGACCCCACCAGGTACCACTCATCTCTACTACTTCAAATAGGAAAAAGAGGCTACAATTTGCAAGAGCACACCAAAATTGGACAGTTGAAGACTGGAAAAATGTTGCTTGGTCTGATGAGTCTCGATTTCTGTTTAGATATTCAGATAATAGTCAGAATTTGGAGTCAGAATTTGGCGTAAACAGAATGAGAACATGGATCCATCATGCCTTGTTACCACTGTGCATGCTGGTGGTGGTGGTGGTGTAATGGTTTGGGGGATGTTTTCTTGGCACACTTTAGGCCCCTTAGTGCCAATTGGGCATTGTTTAAATGCCATGGCCTACCTGAGCATTGTTCCTGACCATGTCCATCCCTTTATGGCCACCATTCTCTGACGGCTACTTCCAGCAGGATAATGCACCATGTCACAAAGCTCGAATCATTTCAAATTGGTTTCTTGAACATGACAATGCGTTCACTGTACTAAAATGGCCCCCAGTCACCAGATCTCAACCCAATAGAGCATCTTTGGGATGTGGTGGAACGGGAGCTTCGTGCCCTGGATGTGCATCCCACAAATCTCCATCAACTGCAAGATGCTATCTTATCAATATGGGCCAACATTTCTAAAGAATGCTTTCAGCACCTTGTTGAATCAATGCCACATAGAATTAAGGCAGTTCTGAAGGTGAAAGGGGGTCAAACACAGTATCAGTATGGTGTTCCTAATAATCCTTTAGGTGAGTGTATAATATAGCTTAATTTCGTTTATCAACCAGGTAATTATTAGAATCAGGTATGCTCAATTAGGGTTGTAGTGAAATCAATCAGGACAGTAGCTTTCCAGGAGCAGGGTTGGAGATGCCACTCCCGGTTTCCTGTGTCTCCACCACCTAAATCAGTAGTTCTTAAACATCTCCTGGGGACATGCAGCCGTTTCATTATTTTGTCGTTGCCCTGAACTCTCACCTGAATCAAGGAGCCAAGTGCCTGATAATGAGTAGATACATGTATTAATTTGAGCTAGCTCTTGTATACACTGCGTTCCAAATATTTGCATATTATATTTTACACTAATAATCCTAAATAGTTGATGCAAATGACAATCAGTATAATTTTCAAGTTACCAACCGTTAGAATTTCATTGAAGAAACCACCCAATGAAAACAGTATTTTTTTCAAAAATAAAAAAACTCAAAATGCACTGTTCCAAACTATTATGCAAAACAGAGTTTCAAAACATTTTATAGGTTGTAAAGAACTGAAAATTGTCATTTGTTGAATTTGCAGCATTAGGTCATATTTACTGAAATCAAAAGCAATTTCAATCAAACACATCTTAACAAGGCAAGGTACATGTTAATATAGGACCCCTTCTTTAATATCAACCTCACAATTATACCATCCATTGAACTTGTGAGTTTATGGAAAGTTTCTGCTTGAATGTCTTTGCAGGATGTCAGAATAGCCTCCCAGAACTGCTGTTTTGATGCAAACTGCCTCCCACCTCATATCTTTTGCTTGAGGATGCTCCAAAGTTTCTCAATGGGGATGAGGTCAGTGGAGGATGGGGGCCACACCATGAGTTCCTCTCCTATGAGGCCCATAGCAGCCAATGACGGTGCATTGTCATGCATGAAGATGATTTTGATACAGAGGTTCTTCTTTTTGTTCCATGGAAGAAAGTGGTCAAACAGAAACGATATACTTTGCCGAGGCCTAAAAGGGCCTACCAGTTCTCTCCCAAAGATTACGGCCCAAAACATGACTCCGCCACCTCCTTGGTGACGTCGCAGCCTTATTGGGACATGGTGGCCATCCACCAACCATCCACTACTCCATCCATCTGGACCATCCAGGGCTGCACAGCACTCATCAGTAAACAATAAAAAATTTTGGGAGATGGAGGCCAAAACATTTTAAGACATAGAAAGCATAGAGGACATATGCAAGCAATGAAATAAAAATATGAAATGTAAAGGAACATATTAAAAGAAGAAAAGCATAAAAAGCATTTGAGTGCTGAGATATGTTTTTAACAGCTTTTTGAATAAATCAATAGATGATCCTTCCTTGATATTCTTTGGTAGTGTTCCACAGCTTTGGAGCATAGTTCAAAAAGGCAGCATCTCCAATTCTACTGTGAGTGGGGTTTTCTACCATTAGCAGGTAAGCGATTGAAGATTTGAGGGCCCTTTGGGGAAAATAGAATAGAGCCAGTCTCATGACTTGTCTCACTGCTGAGTTCTGGATGAGTTGAATCTTCTCTAAATACTTTTTTGGGAGACCTGTAGAGGGCGTTGCATTCCTATATTGGACTGTAATAAATGCATGAATTTGTTTCTCTGCATCTTTCTGGTTTAGAAATGGTCTAATGTTAGCAATATTTCTGAGGTGAAAGTAAGAGGTTTTGATCACCTTGTTAAGTTGGGAGGTAAAACTTAGATCAGAGTCTATGATAACACCTAGGCTCTTTCAGGTTCGATCAGGGAAGGCACATGTTGATTGTCTCCCCTTTTGATTTTGGAGCCAACTAAGAGGATTTCAGTTTATCCTAGTTTAATTTTAGGAAATTAGCACTCATCCAATTATTTATGGCAATTAGGCAGCTAGAGAGTGGGCTTATTGCATCTATGTCATCTGGCTCTATAGAAATGTATAGCAGTGGAAATTTACATTGTGTTCTCTGATGACATCACCTAGTGGAAGCATTTATAGTGAAAAAAAATAGTGGAACAAGACAGCTTCCTTGTGCAACACTGCATATTATATCATGTTCCTCGGATGCATGGTCACAAAGACTGACAAAGAGTTTTCTGCCTGTAATGTAGGTTTGAAACCATCTGGGGATACTTTCTGAGAGAACAACCCAGTTTTCAAGACAGTCTAGTAGAATATCATGATCAATGGTGTCGAATGCTGCATTCAGGTATAGGAGGACTAGGACCGAGACTTTGTTTGCATCCATGCAAAGTCTTAAGTAATTTACTATTTTGGTCAGTACTGTTTCTGTGCTATAATTTGCTCTAAAACCTAAGTGAAACTTTTCTAGAATGTTGTTGTGTTCAGTTGGTGAAAAACTGCTTTCTCAAATATGTGATGTTTGATATTGGTCTATAGTTGCTTAGTACCTCAGAGTCTAGGTTTCTTAAGAAGTGGCTTTAAAACAGCAGTTTTGTATGCATTTAGGAAGACCACAGATTCGAGAGATTTATTTGTAATATTTAAAACAGAGCATGAGATGCTATTAAAACATTTTTCAGAAGAGTGGTCGGGATAGGGTCGATAGCTTAAGTGGTAGATTTTACTCTAACAATCTTTTGCAGATTGTCAATAGCAATACTGTTAAATGTCTTCATATGGTTTTTATAATGTTTGCTTGGGAAGTTTATATTTGTTGGCTCTGATGTTTTCTCTATCACTCTGGATCTGTACTGGGCACATTGATCCATCCAGTCCAAAACAAGACTGAAAAGGGGCAGAACACAACATCTCAGATTGGATCATCTCCAAGATACTAATAAATAAGATACACCACTTCATTTTCAATGATGCTTTTGTCCAAATTTGCACTCTAATAAATGCATTGTACTTACAGAAGAATAAGGGAAGTCTCCATTGAAAAATGCAAATACAGTTATATTGCACCGATTGTTTGTTATTAGAAAAATTTTAAGATATACATTTTTTTAAATAGAATTAGTGAGATCTAGACCTCAGGGACCTCATATTGCTGGCTATGGCCCTGATTCTTGGAGTAGGGGAGAGTGGGGCAATATGAGCCAGTGGGTAAGTTGACCCACCCCCTGTATCTGGGCAACAATAAACTATTTTTTGTGGCCCTAAATTTAGTTTGCATTCTTAATTTTCATCTTGCTGTGGAAAAGAACCAAGTGGTAAGCATATTTTTTTCACAAAAAATGTTTTTTGCCTGTCAAAGTTTTTCAAGGGCATATCAGATATAATCAATCTCACATCAAAAGTAATTTATCTCAGTTTAATGAAGTCAACTAAATTCATGAGGCAGTGTGAAAAAAAAACATGAGTGAATTATCAAGTGTAGCTCTGGGTTGCTACACTAAGCACTTTTCCCAAAATGGTGGCTGTGGGGCAAAATGAGATAGAGCCTTGGGGGTTCAACCAGTATTATGTCATGTTTATAGACTAAAACATTTTGCAATATGCCATACATACAGGTGAGAGTCTACACAGTGTAAAACAAATAATCTTTGGATGTTCCTGCAAATAGCAAACGTTTATTTTAACTTAAAACTTCCATTTCTATTTCTTAATCCTTGACAAAGTATCTTCAGGTTTCAGAACTCCACAAATTAGTTGTAATATTTTTTTCATGAACACCAATATTAACAGTAGAACGAATAATAAAATAGAAGAATTTTTTATAATTATCTTTAGAGATATACTTTATCATCTGATTAATACAATAGTAATAGTAGGCCTGTCTTCCCAAATAGCTCAACTTACCCTGTCAGCTGGATCCTCTTACCCCTAAAATGGGGCAAGTTGTGCCACAAGACCCCCATATTTTGTTGTCTATTTGAGTTAGGCACAGTGCTAAGATTTCAAATGATTGCACACATCCTGAATTTGTGGTGTCTGCATTAAATTTATTCATGTCTCATGTTCCCTTGGCTACAGGTTGACATAAGTTAAAAATGGCTCATATTACCCCACTCTCCCCTATCCATAACTTCGAAATTGTGGAGGAAATCCCCATGTGTTAATCAAGGACAAAAAAAGGAATGCTCAGAAATCTACCCCAAATCATTAATGGTTGTTTGAGGAGCCATTAAAAAACACAGCTCTGCTACACAGAGGATAACATCATTCATATTTCCAACATGTATTTACCTGTTTGCCATCATAAGTCAAAGCTAAAACAATTCCACTTTTTCATATTTAAGACTATTCCCAACTAAATGTTGAAATACAATAGTACATATTTTTAAGAGGCAAGCCAGTCTTAAATGTTGTCAAAAATATTGAACATTTTAGATTGACCTGCGATTGTGTTGTTATTGTATTTACTTTAGGCCTACGTAAGGTAGTCCAATAGAATGGATGTCCATAGACATATTCACACTTTTATGAAACGATATCAAAAACATTAGTCATTTATTTTTCATAACACAATCTAATTAATTTTTAGTACAGCAAAATGTCACATAGTCCAGGACTGAATGAAACACAAGGCCAAGAGTAAAGACCAGGAGAGGATTTGTTTATTTCACATAAAAAAGGGTGCAAACTCGAGTTTCCCTTTTAATGTGGAGGGAATAAAAATGTTGATTTCTTAAAGGTCCCATGACTTGTTTCACTTGAGGCCCCTGGGAAGTAGACATTTTAAGACAGGTAGAGTCTAGACCTTTTTAAAATTTTTGTAAAAAAAAATAAAAACAATAATAATTACAAAAAGTAATCCAAAACCCTAAAAAAAAAGGTTCTTCACAATTGGAGCCCTTAATCAAAGCATTGAAATACACTTAACTAACATTCATGTTTTAACAATAATATTCATAATACATATTTAAGACTAGTATTCGTAGCTTTGAAACCATTACCAGAACAAGAGACTGAAGGTCTCAGCATTTTACACGCCTTCCACATCTTCAAAGAGGGAGAAAAGAAAAACGGGTATAGAAAATGGATTCCAATTTCAACAACAAAAAACAAATCAATTTTCACAAATTACAACGGAAAATAATTAGTAGAATATTGCAGTCCTGTCACTACCCACTGGAGCTCTATAGAATATAAGCAACTTTACATTTCAGGAAAAAGGTATTAACCTAATTAGAGCAGTCTTTGTCCCTCATGCCTTACAGTTATAAATGCAAAGGAACCATAAATAAATGGTTGCCCCAACATCAAGCAAGAAAATAAATTATCTTGCATGACAGTGGAAGTAAAGAAATAACCAGCAATGAATAAAGTGGTAATAAAGCCCTGGTGGACCTTTTTCATTCAAGCAGGACACTATTCTTTAAATACATAAATCACTCCAGTAAAATAATCTTGTGCTTAAAGCCAATGACATTACCTCAGGTTGAATTCATCTACCCCTAGATGCCTTGATGGAAGCATTAGGGTGATAAACAGGCCAAAGACAGAAGCAACGTCTTCGTCTAGTTGCTGACACGGCACCGCTGCTGTAGCATTTACCACATTCAGAGGGGACTGTACATATGTACATGTTGCACAAACTGTGAGAAAACATTTCAAGTATGTATTAGATTTAGTGGTTCAAATAATAAAGATGAAAGTTAAATTAGAAGACAAAAATTACCAGAAAAGAAACCAAAACAATCAACTTTGGTTATTAGAATAAAGCAAAACAAGCCGGTCAATAGTACTTAAAGAAACAATCATCTGTAATCATAATTAATATTATTATACTGGAAGTCTCATGTACCCTCAGTCAACTACAGCAACGGCTCTTAAACTAAATAACACAATTTCATGGAATGTCGAAAACTCTGAGATGGTTGTTACAGAAGCACAAGCCTTGGAAGACTGCAGATACCAGTAAGCATTTCAATTGCGAAAATATATACAGATAAAGTGTAAATGTTTTTTTCAAAAGCATTTGCAATAACTGAGCTAAACCACCAAATACCAGTTTGTAAAATGACACGATCATAAAGCAGGGAATTCAGCTCGTCTACAATAATGGGATCAGGGACAGTGATGGCTTTTCTCTGAAATATATATTCATATATTCTTAATCAGAGCATCCTAATAGAGTAACAGCTCAAACAAAACTGCCAATGCAAGGGTAGCAATAAAAATATAAAGCATCAAAATATAGGGCTGTTTGATGAAATATATAAATATATGACAGACAAAAACTGGAGTCAGCTCACCTATGCTACACCCGTGTCATAGCAAATCAGTAGGCTTGTTTAGTGATTAGACGTCACCTGTCAAATGTTGTTAGATTGAAAATGATTGAAATGACTTTAGCAATGGAAGAAGATCTTAAAAGTGAAGGAAAGCAAAAGGGAGAAATATCACGACACAGCAGCATAAGCAAAAATATTTAACCACGTCAATAAGCCCAGTGTGACCACAAGTGATGTCTGAAAGTCTAAATGACAGGTGCATGAATAAATCAAATCAACAAATGAAGAACGTTTAACGCTGAAAATGAAGAACATTAGTCATCAGTCTGACAACGGCATGAGTAATCCTGACATTCAATCGTTTGACTAACTCTCATCCCACATCTGTCCATTCAAGTACATTTTTAAATAATTTAAACTCAAGACACATTTACCCAACAAAAGACGTTAAGGAGGAATCCAGCACAAAAAAACACTGTTGTTACACAAAAAGATACAGAGCATTTTTGTCAATCTCAAAAAGGCAGCTAGAATGGGCACCTTAAAGAAAAGAATAATCCATAGACTAAAATCCTCCAGGTCACGAGGGGGTGACACGCACATTGTTTTTTTAAACAGCCTACTAAAAGACAATATAGTAAAAAAAAAATGGTTTGGGTTCATAATTGTGCCTGTAAAAAAATGCAGTGAATCGAAACATAAAGAACTTGACAATTCCTCCACACTAGCCTGAAAACCACAGAGTTAATATACTGATTCCATGACACAAAACATACAGGATAATATTTAGATCCGTGGTATACAAAGATTTTTGTGAGATCCCCATTTCTTTTTGTTGCCATGTCAGGGAAATAAAAAGGTAAATTGCAAAGAAATCATAACCTTCAATTTGTTATTGATTCTTTCTTGTCACGAGATGGAGACGTGCGCTCAAAATGTTTGCAAATTATCTACTTTTCTCCCATCACACAAATTATGTGCTCATATTGACCCCACAGCAGACTACAATTTTGAAGAACAATGATCAAGAAGGTAATGAGAGACTGGAACTCTGACCAGTTAACAATACAACTAAGACTCATTAAATACAGAACTGCACACAATCCCTGTTTTAATACTTTCCCCCACCAGAAAGAAAGGACATTAAATTGTAAAAAAAAACATAAAAAACAAATCATACATACATAAAAATATATAGACATGGTAATCCTTCCGGTGTGAACACTAGGGTTGACCAAATAGGTTAGAAGATAATTGTTAAATTGAGCATTTCCTAACCTGAAATGTTTCGAACGCAGAGGAATTCAAATAAGCATATCTGAGAGACCACAGTATCTAACATTTTATTAGGATGCCCATTAGCTATTGTCAAAAGCAGCATATATTCTTCTGGGGTCCAAAAGTGTCCTCTCTTAAAAAGCAACCATTCTCAAAAGTGTAACTAATGACAGAGCAGCTGTATAGGCTCTATTTGAACAGCTTCCAGGTCTTCAAGGTTCAAATTGCAGTTTCTTTTTGTTTCAGCCCAGCAAGAACACGCCTAATTGAAAGATGAATCAAGTTGGTGATGAGCTGATTCAGGTGTGTTAGGGCGGGGCTAGATATAAATATGCAACACCAGGTACAACCCCAGGGTTGGAGTTCAGATACACTGCTCCATAGGAACCAGAACATCAACATTTCTTCTTATTGGCTGGTGTGTAGTTGCAGGGAACCAACGTCTTTCCCAATGGGCCATGGGACGTGATTTGATTAAGGCATTACGTGGTAAGGCCAGCAGGGGGAGCAGTTGCATTTAAGTTATGGTACAGCTAATGGCGAATGCTACTGTAAATTACCCCAGCTTGTCCTCTGGTGTCACGTGTTGCAGACTAAAATCAGGGACTTCCATGGTAAGGGAATCAATAAAACCCACCAACTTTGGAACACACAAGCCAGAATGATTTTCCACAATTCAATTAAAACTGTCACATTTAAATTAACACATATCTAGTTTCCTATTACAAGATATATACAGTAATAGTTCAATTTCATTTGGAAGCAAATTTCCATATACTTAGGTTCACCTGACCTCGCTCCATTTTTTTATAACTTCACAGACTGCAAACATAACGCAGTGCATGTTGGGACAGCAATACACTCTTGAATCTTAAGGGGTTTTCCAAATGTTTTTGGCCTGTGACACATTTTTTTAGTCATGTTAAGTCCAACAGCTTTGGTAGATTTCTGCAAAGGGCAGAGATGCAAGTGAACACCCAAATTTCAAAGGCAGGATAGGTGATTTGGAATATGCCCAGAGTCTGTTCTCCTTGTCCAAACCAGAGGTAGAAGCTGCCCCAAAGTACACATCCGGGATACGTTAACTTAATCCCATGTCTTGTCTTAAACATCGAGATGTAAAAAAAATGCTAAATTGAGCTTAGATCAGCATCACCATTTTTTTGTAGTGGATAACAGGGACTAGTTTAGTTTATGTTTAATGCCACCAAAAACACAATGTAAAATGCTATTCAACTAACCTTCCTGTTGATATTCCTCCCAAAACATATTTTACAATTGACCAAAACCTGAAATTGAAAACCCAAAATGAGTATGTGAGATATAACGGCCAATGGCTCTAATAATGGGAACACAAATCATTGAATGTCAAAACGAATGTCACTCATCCCCGTAGGTCACTCAATCGCTGAGTTGGATTTGTAAATCATTCAATGAGCTCATTTGATTTAAACTTGAGTCCTGTAGTGACTCCCAATTTATTGACTGTAATAGTAGGACTACCAATCAGATCATTTTATGGTAGGGATGCATCAGGGAAGCGCCTATCTTATACAGTTTCCCCCTTTTCATCCTGCTTCAACTATTTATACCCAATCCTAAATAAAGTCACAGAACCTTTTTGATGATCCGTTATCAATGTGAGAGGACCGCAAGTGCAAGTGTGTCGAGCAATGTGCTAAGACCCATCATGAAGCCGTCCAGAAGGTGGGAATAAAAACGTGTTGCTCATACTTACATCACCGCAGATCTACGGGGAGCCAGTGAGAAGTGTGGAGCTAGAGCGGTGGAGCCAGGTAGCACTATCACACCTCAACTTTCATTACAATAAAGAGGGCTGAGAGTAGGAGGGGCCTAGTGGCACATTCACGGTGGAACCCATTAGCCATTAGGGCACATTCATATACTCAAACAATTGTCCACACCTACATACTGTACAGAGATAAATATGCATAGACAAAAAGCAAACCATCAGGGACAGCTTATGTCCTGCTCAGAGGATGGGAGTGAGTTTGGTGAGCCAGGGAGAGACATGGTGGGGTCAATACTACTAGACCGGTTCTCATACCCACATAGGCCGAGGGCAGGAGGGACAACTGACTTTGATCTCCGCTAAAGCAAAGAAACCCAGAACAAACGGAGGCAGGTAAAGAGATGTCCGTATCAAAGGTCAAATTCAGTCAATCGTCCGTTCAGCCACTGAGAGGAACAGGACAGCTGTGATGAAGTTCATCATGTAGATCCATCCAGTTGGTCCAGCTGTGGTGAAG
>JACXGM010004658.1:0-15859 GCA_016801145.1 Umbra pygmaea | reverse complement strand
TGTGGTGAAGGTCTTCGTGTAGATCCATCCAGTTGGTCCAGCTGTGGTGAAGTTCATCATGTAGATCCATCCAGTTGGTCCAGCTGTGGTGAAGTTCATCATGTACATCCATCCAGTTGGTCCAGCTGTGATGAAGTTCATCATGTAGATCCATCCAGTTGGTCCAGCTGTGGTGAAGTTCATCATGTAGATCCATCCAGTTGGTCCAGCTGTGGTGAAGTTCATCATGTAGATCCATCCAGTTGGTCCAGCTGTGGTAAAGTTCATCATGTAGATCCATCCAGTTGGTCCAGCTGTGGTGAAGGTCTTCGTGTAGATCCATCAAGTTGGTCCAGCTCATTAAGTCCCATATCTCTTGTAATTTGAAGTCAATCTCTACCTGCTGGAAATGTCCCTTCATTTGTTTCCTTAAACCCAAAAGCGCTCAGCAACTCCAGCCAGGGACCCAGGAGCTTACTTCTGCCGTGGAGTGTTTTTCTTCCGTTTTCGCTTAAAGAAGCAACAGCACCTGAGAAGAAAGGATTGGGTGAAGGGAAAGAAATGTGTGTATAAAGTATGCAGACATGGCCAAGAAGTTTAGTTGTTGTTCCACCAAACATTGCAATGGGGAAGATATTTGATCTAAGACAATTTGAGTTCAGTATTATTGTTAGTGACAGGCATGGCGGTTTCCAGCATCTCAGAAACAGCTGATCTCCTTCGATTTTCACAAAATACAAGTCTCTACAGTTTACAGACAATGGTGCCCTTAACTAAAAAGTAGATAGTGGCAGTTTTATGAGCAAAAAGACATTGTTGATGAGAGAGGCCAGAGAATAAGCGGACTCATTCAAATTAAGTCTACAAATACTGAAATAACCACACTACAGTGGTCTACAAAATGTCCTCTTTGGTAGTGTCCATCCTGCAAGCAGATTGGCTACAGCAGAATAAGGCCACGCCAGGTTCCACGCCTGTCAGCTAGTTACATGAAGATGGGTCTACAGTGGGCAGGTGTTCAGTGAAACCTAATTGGTGTTACGGAGCCTAGTGTTGACAAGGCAGGATGTGGCTTATTAGGCCCCTGAATACCAATTGAAGATCACATCAATGCCTTTTCGTACATAAGCATTGCTGCTGAACTCAAGCAAGGAATGTTTCCAGCACCTTGTTGAAACCATTCTGAGAATTCAGTCTGTACAACAGGGGGTCCTACCTGACACAAAATGGGTGTACCTAATAAAGTGGCCATGAAGTGCAACTCCCTATTTTGTAACTAACTCCCTGCAATCACTACAAACCTCACAACTGAATATAATTTTCCCAATTGCATGATCTAGAACTACATTGTCAAATTGTTCTAGTTTACAAAATGTTTAATTATGATTAAAAGCAACTGCCGGTACTATATGTATTGACAAATATGAATGCGAGTACAACACTGATTAGCAAATTCATCCTCCTCCTCAGTATTAAGCACATATATAAATAATTATACTGTATGTGTGTTTTAGATTATATACTCCTTCAGTTATGCAATCCCTTTGGTCACATTCAAGTACTATACATTTAAATAATTTTTGGTTATGAGTTAACACTTTCACCAAACAGCCAATTTTCAAAGCAATATTAATTTACAAGTCCTAAAACGCAGTTGTGTTTTTTGTAGTTTCAAATTTTTTTAAATAGTGCAGGTTTAAAAGTTCTCTCCCCTGATAAACCCTGAAACAAACCAACCATGCAGCAAGCTTCCTCGCTTACAAGGTATGACACCTATGGAGGCCTAGATAAAAAAGATCATTATTTTTAAATGGGTAAGTCATGAACAGGTAAAAGAATATGTAAATTCACATGAATATTTAACAGATGAACAGAATGAGGGTGAGACCATGACAGTGAGGGAGAGTGAGCATGTAATGAGGACGCGATAAACCCAGACTCGGTATGCTACCCAGTAGGTACAAAACACACCTGTAATGTTCTGCAATTACACTGTGTCAGGTTAGTAAACCAATGGGGTTGTTTATAATAAGCATCCTAGGAACACTATTAACACGATTTCAACATATACAGATGTGACAAAAATATTGGTACCCTTACATTTTATCAAAATAATGCACTATTCCACCTGGAAAGTGTTGAAATTAAATTGTTTTTCTTCTATACATGTCTGTATTTGGTTTGAGGTGGGACAAAACTGTGAGAAGAACTGGATTTTTGCTTATTCTCTAAAGTCATTCTAAAATAGCCTGGACAATATTATTGACACCCTTTAGAAGTTATATAAAATAATTGAATTGTAGTGATGTAAAGCAGACCTTTTTCTTTTAATTAGTGTCACAGGTATCTTTAATTGCATAATCACTCAATCGGCCAGTTAAATGGAAAAAAGTATTTACTCTGCTGTTTTTTGTCACTGTGTGTATCACACTGAAAATTGGAAAGGAAAACAAAAACCAAAGAGTTGTCTGAAGAGGTTAGAAAGAAGGTAATAGCTAAACATGGTCAACGTAAAGGCTACAAGCACTGTTGCCAATCTTTAAGAAGTTTTGGGATCTGTGTGGCGCAGTGGGCAAGTCGTTGCCTTGCTGGACAAGCTATGTGGTTCGAGCCTGAATTTGGCTTCTCTGACTTTGCCCAGTTCACCAGCACGAGGCAGCGCAAATTGGCTTGTTGACATGTGGTTGGATAAACCATGTGAGAGCCCTACACCATCACAAATCTGTCTAAGTAGTTGCGGAGCTGCCAACAAGGCAAGGTCAGTAGGAATTGGACAAGACCAATTAGGAGAAAATGGGTAAAAAAATATAAATATATAAATTATTAAAAAGTTTAAGGCCCTTGGGTCTGTTGCAGACATCCCTGATTATAGCAGCAAGAAGAAAATCAACACCAGAATGAAAGAATTGTTTGAATGGTGAAGAAAGAATCAAGAAAAACTTAAACAGATTCAAGCTGATGTTCCATCTCAAGATGCAACAGTTTCAAGTCGCACGATCCGTCGCAGTCTGAATTGAAATGGGTTCCATGGTAGAATACCCAGGAAGAACCAACTTTAAGTGAGAAACATGAAAAAGCCTGATTGGAGACTGGCAAAACACACATTGACAAAACAGTCCTTCTGTGAGAATGTAATCTGGGCAGACAAAACAGAAGTAGAGCTGCTTGGCAAATCACAACAAATCTATGTTCCCAGGAAAGTGAAACTGAAACACAGAGGAGGCTCAGTGATGTTGTGAAGTTGCTTTGCGGCCTCTGGCACTGGGTGCCTTGAATCTGCAGGGCACAATGAAATCAGAAGATTCTCCAGGCATTTTGAAGAAAACGTAGAGCTCCGTGTCAGAAAGCTGTGTCTCAGTCACAGGTCATGGGTCCTGTAGCAGAATAATGACACGAAACATAACTCAAAATGCACCCAAGAATGGTTAAGAAAAAACATTGGATCATTCATTCCCAAGTGGCCTTCTGTGAGTTCTGGGCCCGTATTCACGAAACATTTAATCTTACCACTAAAATGAATCCTTAAACGGCACAACATTTTTTTTGCTAAGAGTTACCTCTTCAAACCTATTCACAGAGCTGCTGAGGCCAAATTTAGTAAGGAATTCTGACAACTCTTACGCGAAGAGTAAAGGCGTAGTTGACCCCATTGCTATGAATGATGTAAATGTTTTATGAAAGAGCTTACGTACTGTGATCGATGTGATTGGTCGACAGGGGCTGGGGTGTCTGTCACTGATTTAATGAATTAATCAATACTGTAGGATGTTTGCTGTTTCCCATATTGAAATAAATATATTCAAATTAATTTTAGACAGTGTCAGTGATTAAATGTGAAACTGAGAATTATCTACTGACTAGTCAATATTTAATTCTCTGTTACATTTTTAATCAGTGACATTATGGCTTAACTTTTATTTGAATATCTATATTATGTTCAGCAAATTGCCAGCCAATTACATGTCTGGCAGCTTGTAAACAATTAGCAGGTTGGCAGATATGCAGCAGTCTTATCAAATTAGACTAGAATATCAACCTCACAGACGGTTTGCGAGCAAACCAAAACGAAAGCCAAACTGGATGAAAGGACAACTTCCTTCTCAGGCAACTTGTGCTTGAGAGGAAGAACATTCTTAAAGAGACATTTAGAAGTTTTGATAACTTCATACAAAAAAGATGCTTGGGAAAACATGTCTGCAAATAAATGAGTCTTTCTGTTAAATGCGCTGATTTGTTTTCGAGTCTCAGACGGGCGAATCTATTGCAAAATTAATGTGAAAAACAGCCACAGGTTATAGGACAAGAGGGCAATTATGTTAACTACACTAGACCACAATCTTTTAATGTATTTCAGCTATAGAAAAATGAACATAAATATGTTTATACATAAATTAACTTTGCTATACATTTCATCAACTATATTGAAATTTAATGCAGGCTATAATTCAAAACATCAATTAAGAGGCTCCGCATTTTAAGATAATTTCTGATTTGTTCTTAGTGACTTGGTCTTAGTAACTTTTCACAGATTTAGGAGCTGGTTTTTGTGCCAAAATGCTTTGTGAAATACTCTTAGACCAAACATTTTGGAGTCATTTACTTTAAAGGTTTCTCCTAAATCAGCAAGTTAGAAGCTAATTTTATTTGTTTTGTGACTACGGGCCCAGATCTAAATCCCATCAAACATCTGTGGAAACAGCTGAAACCCGCAGTTAGGACACAGCACCAATCAAACCTGAGAGAACTGTAGCCAAAAACTGCAATAAAACATTAAATTTAAGGGTCCCAATATTTCTGTGTGCGATTATTATTTTATTTACAATTTAAAGTAATACGTTATATCATAGATCAAATACAACATTTCTGTTCTATTGAATGTGAAATAAATAATGTTGTATACTAAATACTTTTGGCAATTTCAACTTAGTTCTGAGAAAATTGTGAGTTTGAGGAAAGTGGAAGTGTACTCATATTTTAGTCCACATCAGTACACAACCACAGTGTGGCTCTAGCCCGTTAGTCTTTCCAGTTTATTGACAAACTCAACACCGGTGAACTACTATTCCATTTCTTTAGCTCTTGTAGACCGAAGAGGACATTTGTCACTGAATCCAATTATGAATGTTACATTTTTTATTTTTTTATTGGATTTTATGGGTGTGGTCAAGCAAACAGCACAAGTGCTAGTTTATTGGTATTAGTTTAGTGCTAGTCTGGTCCAACTTATTTGAATGGCTGATGTGCATGGGAGTCGGGACTCACCACAAGTTGAGCATTTTCACGCAGCTACAGAGAGTGTAAGGAGAAAAGACATATTAATCCTGTACAGATATTGAGAGACAAACATACATAGAGACATACAAGGAGACAGACACACACACGCTTTGTCCTGTACTTACGGGGTCTCCAAACATTATTCACATTTAAAAACATATCCCCTACGCCTAAATCTAAACCTTACATTAACCTTAAAATTCTTATCCCTAAGTGTACCATTTAAACTTACCCCTAACCTGTCCCCACCAGATAAAATTGTCCTTGTTTTAAATATCATTGTGAGGATATTATTCTTTACTTTGTTTAAATATATATTGATAAACCTTCCTCTAAACCAAATTTCAATGACCTAGAGTTGAAAAGCTTTCCTGAAAAGGTAGGGTAACAAGTACACACGTACGCAAACGTGTGCACTTGAGAAAAATGGCTCAACAAAATGTGGGAGAGGACATTAGACAATCACATTAGACAATCACTAAGTTCATGCAAGAGAAACCACCAAAACAAAGAGAGAAAAGTGAATGGGTGACGTATCAAATATACAATACAATATTTCCATATTTTTAAGAATAGGTGATCAAAGTAAATAAAATCTAACACTTCTATTCCATCAAAAGAAAACATTTTATGATGAAAAGGTAAACCAATTCCTTAGCAAGAATGGGGAATGCTGGTTATATTAGCTGTTAGACATTTTATACATATTAAAAGAAGATGAATTTACTTATTTGGTTGTTTTCTTCTGGTTTATTCATTAAGAAATGAAATGAACATGACTGAGGCCAAAGGGAAAGTTGATTTGGTGAAGTAGATTATTGTGGGTGTTTGTAAGTTTGTAAGTTATGTAAGTTTGCATGTGGGAAGCATTTGTTCATCCACTGCCAAAACATTACAGTTTCAGTCAGTCACTGTTAAAGATGACTTGAACAGTTTCAGTCAGTCACTGTTAAAGATGACTTGAAACAGTCCAACAGGTCTTGTACCTGGGAAGTAGCCTACATTAGCTACTGCTAGCCAACTAGCTTCATCCCAATGCTGTGCAACAATACAGTATTTTTTATGTTGACCATTATTTGTCAGTGAATTTCAAACGATGTAAATTCCGTTGTGTCATTTAAAGATATTTCCAAAATATATTCATAGGGAAATGCAAGGTCAAACCAAATGTACGCATGATCTGATGTGTACAGCTATAATACTGCAAGCTGTGGGCAAGATTAGCCTTAAATCTTTGACAGTACTTTTTCATAACGTTGCCAATCTCTGTTTGAACTTCATGACCAAACAATTATCCCACTTACCCATTATGCTAATTTTTACACTACAATAACTGTTTTTCACTCATATTTAGGACACTATGATTTCCGTGTTGTGAAGAACGCGGAGAGAATCACGAAATCCAGACATTAACACGGAATTCAACAAAATGGAAAAATACGTCGTTATTAAAATATTAATAGTAATAATTGATACCACACTTATCCTACACTAAAATGAAGCCAGTAAATTTGCGCAGCACGTTTCGAACGAGGCCAGCATGCTCCACTGTCATATCGATCAAACGTTGTGATGCACTTGATATAAACAACAGTAATTACGCCATTTTAAATTCCCAAAACAGATAACGCTTAATTTTCTCCATATCAATCACTTACTTTAATGCATGCATTTCTGAGCAAATGTTACTTTGTCTACACTTTTTTCTTTTAAACAGATCCTTCTGTTGCTAAAGATTTATGCCATGTGCAAAGTCAGTGTCTTGCCTGGTAATTTATGCTCTCTATATAAACATGAAATTAACATGACAAATACCTATACACAAAACGCCTTGCGCCTACATCCTGGGAAATAAATAGTTTCTCTCATATAGAAGGTAATACAAATGTAGCCTATGGGGCAAAGCAGATGCGAATTATTATGTTACAGCAGTATTTTCTACATTTACATTTATTATGTTACAGCAGTATTTTCTATTTAGGTTTAAGTGCGGGCTTCCGAATGCAGCTTTGTCCAAAATCATTTAGTACATATGAAGTTGCGAATGGGTGAAACAAAATTGTTGTGCTACAAAACAACTTCTGCATAAGGCAATGGTTCCCAATCAGGGCTAATAGAACCCCTAGTGGTACAGTATAATAGAACCCCTAGTGGTATAGTATAACCCAAGGTTGAGAATCACTAGACTAGAGTGTTCATATGGAGGTGTGAGGAAAAAAAAGTGTGAAAAGGAAATTATCGAATTTAGAAAAAATCTAATGGAATTGGCCAAATAATTTCAGGATTTTATAAAGCCCTACATATCATTGCTTCAAATACATACCAGCAAGTTGGCTTTGCAATTTAGTCACTTTCTTTTAAATGTTGCTCCACATATCATACAGAAATGGTAACTGAAGCACACAGCATTTATTGCCGATTATGACATCGCCAACACAGTCCCGTCAAATTCTCATCCTAACAGTTTCGTACAACACATAGATACTTGTGTCAAGCTGTTTAAATATGATTTAGATCATCAAGAAGGTGTAGAAAAGGGAAAATAAACCAAAACACCACTTTAATGTATTACTGTATATACAACTAAAAACAATGCTACTGAAACAGATAACTGAGCATGATATAAGAGATGAGAGACTGACAGAGAGCTAGCTACAGTATGACAGAAGGCAAAGTGCCAAATACGTACTTCGCCTCTTCCACCACCTCCACCTCGGCCTGCGCTGTGATAGGTGCATTGGAGTGGGCTGTCATTGGGTCATCTGCATTTAGCTCCCCATTGGTGGAACTAACAACCTGAGGCATATGGAAAAAACATATCAGTTTAGCCAGAATTAGTCCTAAAACATTTGACCAATTCACTTAATACTGTGATACGACACAATTTACAAATATTGTTCACTCATGCATGTTAGGTTTCAGTAGATATTGCCATCCACATTACCTACAACAAATGTTCATACTTTCTCATGGCCCCCTGTGAGAATCAAACCCACAACACAGTGCATGTTTCATGCTCTACAAACTGAGCTACAGAGGACCGCCTTCACTTCGTTTTAGCAAGTTAGACCTTATTTTCCACATATTTTTAGTGAGATCATCCAGTCAGTTGTTTTATGTCCATGTCTGAGACTTTGTTTGGCTGCTTAGTTGCACAATCATTCTAATGACATTGACGAACGAGGCCCAGAATGTGTTCTAATGAGTCTCCATAGAAAATTCTACAGACAAATTTCTTTGAGGGCTTAAAAAAATAAAAACTTAGCTGGTAATGCATTTAAAGAAAACACAATAACTACTTGACCATGTTATGTTGACAATGCTCTTAAGCTCATAGACAAAACAGAGTAATGGTTTGTGTATGTTACTGTGCCACGGAAAAAAACCTTAACCTGTCAAAAACCAAAACATCCCTTTATATTGTGACCGTATCCAGGTCGTATCATTTTACTCCTAGTGGCCTTACAGTCTGTCTACCTGGTGGGAACTTGTCTCTACCTGACTGACCCCAACAGTATTCACATGCTGCTGAACTCAAAAACACACAATGTTATATACACATAAAACACATTTCCATGTTTTTTTTCTAAGGACAAACTGAGTGTGAAGGAAATGTGGCCCCAGCTAGTAGGTCAAGAAGTTTCTTTGAATAATACCACATCTCCAAGGCTAATTGGATCTGGGATGTAGTAGAATATCAAGGACATACTGCAGGAAACCAAGAAGCTATTTTGGTTGGGAAGCCAGCCAGAGAAAGCAGCAGTGTCATCACTTTGTGGTTGGTGTGTACCTGTACAGAGCCCCCGTGCCTGTCGGCCGCCAGGTGGGAGCTGCTCAGGTAGGAGGGGTTTGTCTGCCTGTGGGGCTGTGGATCCCACGCTCCTCTGCGATCAGTTGATGCCGTCTGGGCGGAAGAGTCACGAGGTGGTTCGGTGGAGCGAGATGTGGGCGGGCAGGGCGAGTAAGCGCGGGAGTCAAGCATTGGAGAGCCATGCAGTGCAACGCAGGAAACAAAGAAAAGAAACACCGAAGTGAGAGGTGTGGCAAAGCGGGGAATTCTTGCAAGAATTTGTGAACGTGTCAAAAACAGTAAGCAGTGACAACAAACTAAAAAACGGGCGCAAAAAAAATTGTGATTTTGCAGCAAAAAGTGTTATGTAAGGACCAACAGTCGTTTTTGTATCCTGGCAGAAGTTACTTCATCACTCTGAATCTGTGTCGTCCTCTTGGACTGACAGCAGCCTGTGACAGAGGGATAAGCCGCTAATGAAGTTGCTGCAGGTGGTTTTGTCAGTGGACTTATCCAGGCAGGAGCTTTCAACTAGGACTCCCTGTGAGCTCATTTCTGACTGCTCGTCATCGCCTGTCTCACACATCCGAAGTTTTGGATCAATTAAATAACGTGTCTGGAAACACTGACGGAGTGATAAATGTGTTTACCTCAAAAACCATACATTTTAATTTTCTCCTCCCTTAAGGCTCCCAGTAGTCACCTTCTATGTTCCTTATTCCTCCTAAACCTAAAACCCACTCCATCTCAATATCTTCAAATCCCTTTCTGACACAAACTGTAGCACCGATGAAAGCACAGGTGGGCTGGGTACTGTCCTGAAGAAGTTAGTACTGATTAGTTTGGGACTCCCAGGTGCAACACACACACACGCGCACGCACGTACGCACACACTCCGTTTGCAATAATAGCTGCGGGAATTCCAAATGAGCAATTCACAGCTCTGCATGTGTCTTCAGTGGATCATGGCCAGGCAGAGTTTGACATACAATGTTGATGCAAACACTTGTCTAAAAAGCTTTGACTGCAGCTCGAAGACAATTTTAACCTAAAAGGTCTTTGATTCTGTAATTCAAAGTTAATATGGTGAGAAATATTATTTCTTACTAAAACAAGACAGGACATGTATATTTTTGGAGCATTAGCAATGCCCCTGAGTTGCTTCTTAAAATCAAATGGTGGTGGAGGCAATGTAGTGTAAACTAAAGCTGAGGTGACAATTCGACAATCCCTAGCACATAATCGTACTTAACCACATGGCGTTGAAAATATGTGAGTCTGAACCATAGAAATCGATTGTATAGAAAGGCCATTCCAATTCAAATCAATGTAGACGAATGGTCAGTGCGGCAGCCATTTTAGGTGTACCATTCTATTGCAAAGATCTAGCAGCCTACTGCCGCATTAAATCGATTTGCGTGTTGTCACCATGACAACTAACAATAATCGCCATTTTGTTGTGTACTAATCGAATCACCACGTCAAGCAGTGCAATGGCCTTTCTATTAATTCTATTTCTACGGTCTGAACACTAGTGATGTGAAGGTCTTTATATGTGGTAAATAAACTTCACATCAGGATTTGTGAAATGGATAAACAGTTGAATAGCACAGCTATTATTTTTAGATTGTTCATTGTGTCCCACAGGAAGTGAAGTGTTGCGTCAGATTGTCGTGTGTACCTGGGTCCGTACTGGTTGCTGCGAGGGCCTCTCTCTGTTTGTATGACTTTCTCTCGTGATGGCCGACGCACCGGACTCCACGTTAACAGACCCCACTGGAGTAGGCTGAAAAAGGATTCCATAAAACAAAGTGAGAGAGGGAGAGAAAAAGTTAAATACAGAGAGACAGAGAGCCAGCACACAAACTTTAGGAAAAACAAAGGTGAAAACTGGAGGGTTGCCCAGAAAACATGTTGGCAATCAAAAGCATCTTTCTTGAAAGTAGTATCACTGTATTTACGACCATTTTCTTTGCCAGCTATGAATATTGTAACTATATTATTAAAATTGAAACATCAGCACACTAATGTAAATGTGCACATTTTACTCTTTCAACAACAAATATATGATGTGACTAAGATTCTCAGAAACAATATCCCAAACCATTTACAACATGAATGCTAAGCTACTCACAATTGGTCTGCCGTCCCAGTCATAGCTGTAGTCAAAGGTGTATCCTTTGCGCTCAAACAGCTCAGTGAATAGGGTCCTTAAATAATCGTAGTCTGGCTTCTCGAAAAAGTCCAACCGGCGCACATAGCGAAGGTACGTGGCCATCTCCTCTACAAAGAGATGACATAATCAGTTTGCATGCTACAGGCAAACCAGTAACTGCATAACACTTCCACCAAGATTGCATGGTTGCAGATGTACTTAACAGATAAGGCCAAAGTTCCATTACATTTAAAGTTTTTAGTAATTTAGCAGACGCTCTTATCCAGATCGACTTCAAAGTAAGTACAGAGGCAAAATGTCTTTTGGCCCATTCAGGAATTTAACCGGCAACCTCCCAATAACAAGTTTGACTCCCTAACCACTAGACGGCTGCTGTCCAGAAATGTTATCAATCAAGGAGAAGATCTGATCCAGAGAACGGTGCAGGATTAGTTATGTTTCAGGATTAGTTATGTTTCTGGATTAGTTATGTTTCTGGATTAGTTATGTTTCTGAGGCTTGCATATGGTCATGTCACCTTTCAAGATCAAACCAGGATCCTGTAAGTTGTCCAGAGCTACATGCTCTTCCCCCTGCATGGAACCCCTATCTCAGCTGCCCTCGCACTACCGTGACCCAACCCCTGCCTCCAACACACACATCTTTTGACTCAACCAAAAATATGTGGGGGCTAATTATCCAGAGGCTCTTGTACACTTTTATACAATAGAGCTTCTAATGAACTAGCATTTTATTGATTTAATCTCAGCTTTGACATTTTAGTCATGCATTTCCAGCCTGTCAAGGTCTCCGCCCTCTCTGCAAACAATAGAATGGATTCAGCTATTTTCAAATGTGGCTACGAGCCTGAAAGTAATATGCAGCATGCACCCCTTGTTTATGGGCAAACTGATTGTTACTGCCCGATTATGATGGCCCGCCCAAGAGACGTTGGATTGATTTTTCAGAGACTGGCTTGGGAGGATACTGTCTTTTAGAGTGGATACGTGGATATTGGGTCACATTATTGGTTTGGGAGGGGCTCTAAACTTATTATGGCTAGCCCCAAGCTATTCTACTATTTTCAATCTGCTTTTGCCCCACAACTTCCGCTTGCATTCCTGATTATGAACATGCTGGTTTAACCAGACGTGGGACTATTTTTTATTTCGACGCTCTATTTGTTACACAGATTGTTAGGCACCCATCGCATTCTAACTGTCTTTTCCATAGTTTTTACGTGGTAAAAAACACAGACTTGGTATTCAATAAGAGAAGATCTTTAATTGTCATTCAGCAGTACGACCATACAACGAAACTTGCTTGTGCAGCCTCTAAATCAATACTCACTTCCATATACACACTCATACAATAAATAAAATTAGAGAACATAAGAAAAACACTAAAATATTTTCAAGGCATCCAATATTGCACTTTGCATAGAATCCCTATCTAGAAAGTGCAACTGTACTGGCTGGGGGTGGGGGGGATGATTATAAATTTAATTTATGTGATGGCTCATGATTGTACAATTCTGTAATGGCCCTGGGGATAAAACTGTTCTGGAGCCTGTAGGTGCGTGCTCTAAAAGCCCGATACCGCCTTTGAGAAGGAAGCAGGGAGAAGAGATGGTTTGAGGGTTGAGTCTCATACTGCAGTATATTATGCGCTCAGCGGAGGCAGCAGATCTTAAAGATGTCGTCCAGTGGAGGCAGGGGAAGTCCAATGATTTTTTTCAGCAGTATATAATTCGATTAATGGATTTCCTGTCCTTCCCGGTACAGTTAGTGTACCATGCATTCATACAGTATGTTATGACATTCGATGGAACAGCGGTAGAAGATCTTAAACCGCTCAGCTGAGGGGTTGCTCCTCTTGAGTGTTCGTAAAAAGTAGAGCCGCTGTTGCGCCTTTTTGACCGTGGCGGTTGTGTTTTTCTCCTAGGTCCTCTGAGATCATGATCCCCAAGAACCTAAAGCAAAGGAGACTTTTTCCACTTCCTCACCATTTATGATGAGGGGTCGGAGGTCCTTCTTACACCTTCTGAGGTCAACTATGACCATTGTTTTCTTGACATTCAGAGTCAGTTGTCTTTGCACCATCCATTCAGTCTGTCAACTCAATCTCTGTAGGCGTTCTTGTCACTGTTAGAGCTTTCTCGCACCACAGTTCAAAATTTGCACAGTATCATCTGCAAATTTTATCATTGAATTCGACCCTGTGGTGCTCCAGTGCTGAGGGACATGCTCGATGATTGGCGTGGGCCCAGTCTCACTGTCTGTGGGCGATCTGTCAGGAAATCCTTGATCCACATACACAGGCTGCTGCTGAGGCCCAGGTCAAGGAGTTTGGTGACCAACTGGTTAGGAACGATGGTGTTAAACGCTGAGCTGTAATCTATGAAGAGCAGTCTCACATGTCTCACATGTCTTCCCCCCCAATTTTCTACAACAAAATGTGAATCCTACATCTATTCTCTGCCTAAATATTGTTTTTAACACCTCTAACACCACAGTGATGTGGATTGGTATAAATATTTGTGTACCTTAGGGTAAAGTAACTAGCTACAATGTTGTTGCCATGTTATGAGTTCTCTTTAGAAAAGGTTACAGTGATGTACTAAAGATTTTTTGCTTTTGCATGTGTTTTTGCCATGTCAGTGTTGTCTGTCTCTCCTAGATTTGTTTAGGTTTTAATCCTTGGACCTTCTCCACAAGAGCCCTTTTGCATCTCGCCAAGCTGCCGCTGTAACTTCATCTTAATTTACTTGCTAGGTAAATAATTTTCAATAAACTGCAGTGCAGCGGGAGTATTTTGGATAATAATTCAACAAAACATGCATGTGTCAGAATGGGAGATGTACCTGGAAAGCTTTCACAGAGGACCTCAATGGGAGTGTTGCGCTTGGTGTCGCCTATCTTTTGGTAACGCTCTTTCAGGGTGTCAGCCTGTAGGTAGAAGGCACACAGTCCAAGCACACGTTCAGTCGTTTCTCCCTGCTATTCTCTCTTCATTCATGTGTTAAATCTGGTTTCTTTTTGGCAGAAAATAATTTGTGGTTTTCTTTCAATCCGTACTTGTCAAGCCTCACACTCTAAAAATCTGGGTTAGGACATTATTACGGCACATTGTAGTAGGCTGGTAGGCAACGGGAAATAAAATAATTTCAGATAGGACCTCAATGTTGTGCGTACTGAACACTAACCCAGCTGATATCTGCCTAGCTCCCTTACCTTGAGTCCTTGCCAAGGCAGACTCCCTCGTAGGAAATACATGAACATGTGGCCCAAAGCTTCCAGGTCATCTCGTCGACTTTGCTCTGAAAATAAGAAAATTATGTCATTTTTCAACTATATAAAAGAGTAAACCTGTGCTAAAGTTCTGTGTAGTGTTCCAAGCTCCCGACATCGGAGCGCAAATGTCCCCTGGCGTCGGGGTTTCGAGCCTGGCTCGGCAGACTGTGTAGTTCCTCTCCATTTTCCTGAACATATCGGTCTACCTAGCCTCTGCTCCTTAGTGTTGTGTCAATAAAAACAATAAAAAACATTTGAGGAATGTGTAGCAAGTACTAGTCACGAAGAGAATCGTGCATTTTAACCATTTCAACCAACGTTTATCTCAACAGTGGTTCTAGAATTGTCCTACCCTTTCCCAGATGGGTGTTGATAGACATGTAGCGGGCGGTTCCTGTCAGACTCTTGTGTTCTCTGTAGGGGATGTGTTTTTTGGTCTCTGGGTCAATGTACTCTTTGGCCAGGCCAAAATCAATGATGTGGATAATGTGTTCATGCTTGTGCCCCTGCCGTCCGATGAGGAAGTTCTCGGGCTTAACATCTCGGTAGATGAGGTTCTTGGAGTGGACATACTCCATTCGCGAAAGCTGGAGAGCAGAGAAGGGTGAGACAGTCAATGAGATGCAATTACAACAGATGTGCGCGGATGCACAGACACCGACAGAATTTGTCGTAATTAAAGAACGTCTATACTAGCATGAAAAAAAAAAACAAGTGAACACATACAATCAGAACAGACACACAGGCTGGATTTCTAGAAGATACTTTGTCACCTGGACGCTCAATCAACTCACCAGCTGTATAGCCATCATTAAGACAGTCTTGAGGGAAAAGGTCCTATCGCAGAGGTCAAAGAGGTCTTCCAGACTGGGGCCCAGCAGCTCCAACACCATGGCATTGTATTTTCCACAAGGTCCAAAATAGAAGACCTGAGGAAGCCCCTCAGCTGTGTGGGAAAGCAACAGAGAGGAAGAAAACAAAGCTAAATGCATTTGAACTGCATTTTCAGTCAAAAGGTAATAAATACAATGCAATGATTAACATTTTTCTTTAGATTGTGCAAGGAGTTCCCTTTATTTTTAAAGACTATGCACCAGGGCATGGCAGAACACTTGTAGGGCAATTTTACATTTGACCTGAGATACCATGGTTTACAATTGTTTCCTCATTAGTAGGGCTGCAACTAACGATTATTTAGATAATCGATTAATCGGTTGATTATTTCTTCGATGAATCGATGAATCGGATAAACAGACTAACAAATATTTCCATAACTTTCTTTAAAAAAATGTATTCAAATTGACAATTGTATCACAACGGATGTGCAAAAGATATGCTCATTTCTTTAGTAAGGTGCAAAATATGAAA